>APFE030233422.1:108046-126065 GCA_000404065.3 Pinus taeda
TCCTTGACTTACAGAGCGTACAAGTACGCAGGTACAATGAGCTTGGGATGCGTACACGCAGGCAAGGTAGAGAGAACCTGCGTACCCAGAGATAAACATGATTTTTAATGACTTTCTCTCTTTTTTGAAGTTTGACATGGAGAGCAGAGGTATAAGGCTTGACAAGGAGGATAATATGACTATTGATGGAGCCATATTAACTGCAGATAGTCATGGTGACAAATTTCAGTGTAACAAAAGGAATTGTGTGAGAATTCCTTTGGCTATGTTTGGAAACCACAATTCCCAATGGATGAGTGCTTTGCATGAATACAAGAAGTCCTCTTAGCCTTGATTTTACTGACATTATGTGATATGTGTTATATTCACAAACATGTATTTGACAAGTATACCAACTGATTTCTAGTTATCGCTATATCAGTCAAGGAATTGGAATCCCTTAAAAGATGATATATTTACATATTCAATTACAGGTCAACATGTTGGGTACAACAACATAAGGTGACTGGTATATTGGTATGTTTATTTTTTTTTATGCACTGATATTTATGTGTTTATGGAAATATGATGCATGGAATTACATATAAAAGAGACTACCATAAAACATTGAAGAATTGGGAACCCATGGGGATTGAGTCATGGTGTATGTTGAAATTTTTGTGCTTTTTGTGATTTATGATTTGTTTGCGCTTCTTTTACAATTTTGATTGTGTCTAGTGCATGGTCGTGCCAATTTATTTGTGGAGTTGTACTGTTATTGTTTTTTCATGTTTTCTTCTTGTTCTTGCATTTTATGTTTCGAGGGTATTGGGAATTGGTTGGGGAAAGAGAAAAGTTAATGGAGCCCGAGGGGAGCTAAATGAAACCCGACAGGTGTTGTAAAGACTTGGATGAAGCCAAGTGCATGGGTAAAAGGGCAGTTGAAGGCAAGATTATGAAAACCAGTTGGATTGGTTGGGTCCATTGGAGTAAATAGATGGTGGTAGGATAGTCATGAGAAACGTAAGATGAAAGGTAAATTAAATTTATTTGAGGCATCAAATGCCTTGTCTATGTTGTGAAATGTTGTTCTCAATGTTGTGCATGTTATGGATGGATATAAGAGGTTCTCTTGACCTTGACCATATGATATCTAGTAATTATGTTGTGATCATTATTATGCTAATGTCTATATATATATATATTATATATATATATATATATATATATATATATATATATATATATATATATATATTATATATATTATATATTATATTGTATGTATGTCATTTTCTGGTAGAGTCGTTAGGGATCATGCTTATGGAGGAATGATTACTTATTTGGGTGAATGACATGAAAAGGTTCCTGGAATCAAGCGAATAGAGTAGCCATGAAAAATCTATGATGTCCATGTCATGTTGATTTGAATTGATATTATGTGCTTATATTATGCCTATGATTTATCCAGGTGGATATTGGTGGCCACCCGTTAATTCCACGTGGATCCCCTCTAGTGCTTCTTTCAGTTCTTTCAGTTTCCTTAATTATAGCACAATTTACTATTTTTAGCAGTTTTTCAGGTCCTAAACTTCCGGAGCGTTTTGAGGCCCTAAATGATGTTTTTTGGGAAATCTACCGCCAAAGATTTTTCTGTCTAAAAATCATCTTTTCCGTCGTAGTCCTCGGAGAGATCTTTCCAACGGGCTATCATGCACGTCAAACGGAGATAAGACAACCATTTCGCGACCCCGGGAAGTTGATGTACCAACTTACCCAAAAAAAGGGGCCCACAATTTGGTGTTTCATCTTCCAGGGTTAGGTTTTGGAATGTGAATGGTTTTTCCATTGTTTCTCAACAATAAATAGGCCTTCGAGCCTCATTGTAACACAGTTTTAGAGGCATGTAGCCACACATCTCTTCTCAAAGATAAGCTACCATCACCCTAGCTGGTTTATTTCTATTTCCGGTTGTAAGCATATTTCAGTATTTTCCATTAATGAAATGAAGTATTATTTCCTCTGCATCTTTGTGTATATGGTTATCTCTATATTTTATTGTGTTCCTGTTTAAGTCTGGATCAATGATTATGTTATGGGCATGTTATGCTAAAGGATTTATCAATGGAATGAAACTAGTGCAATTCGCGACAAGTTGGGAAAAGCATGGATAGTGGAAGGACACTAAAAGCAAGGTTTCTTGGTAGATCTAGTGTGGTATTTGCTTGGTAGAGACAATGTGGTCACTGGATGTGCAATACTATTGTTGTGTAGGTGGTGCTTTGTACACATTGTGCACAATGAGGGGGGGGGTTGGTTAATATTTTAAAACTCACTTAAACCTTTCAATTTCTTATTCATATTTATGTATGTGACTTTAGTGAAGCTAACCAGTGTATGTACGTAACTGTGACGAAGACAAGTAATGCATATCAAGTTGTAACTTTTCAATTAATTCATCATTTGTTTAACTTGAACCAGTGCATCAGTACCTATGTATTCATTAATTAAACAGTAAACATCTGTAGTAATAATAGAATAAACCATCACACATAAGAAACAATTAAACACACATGAACATGAAGATTTTTAGGTGGAAACCCAATGTGGGAGAAAGCCACCATTGCTTTCACATCTGTCTTTATCTTTTATTATAAAGAAAACATCTTACAATATTGTACTAGTGTAAACTCATACCATCACGTAGGCATGCACCTGTGGAAGGCTATCAACTTCTTTCATTTTCCAACCCCCACTTGAAGGGAGCTTCAACCCACTAATCTCATTTACCGACACCTGGGGGAAGGGAGCTCCAACCCCCTAATCATATTTACCAACTACCACCGAAAGGAAGCTTCGACTTCCTGACAGAAGGCTCCAACCCTCAACACCTCTATGGACCATGTTAGAGTCAGTATTTGCATATTGCCATTAGTGATCAAAACTCCTATTTTATATCATATTAGGGTCCCATTATAAAAATTTTGTCATTCCACCTATGTCCTCATTCAAAAATTTACTCACTGATGATAGCCCTATGTCAAAAGCCCTACTCTCAAAAATCAATATTTTCTAACCCACCTTCATGTGTTTTACTGACCATACATTGACTATAAAGGCTCATTTTATCATGTTTTGTGTTAGTTAGGTCCACATGGAGTTTTCTCATTCAAGGTCCCATTAGTTCACTAGGTTTCATTCTTTGAAGGTCCAATAATACTCCATTTCACTACATAAAACAAACAAAAAGTATGAGAGTGAGAAAAATAATATCCTTTTGTCATTTAAAGAGGATTGGTAAGCATGTGGCTCTGTTTTCCCAAGTTCTAATTTTTATTCCAAGTATCAGTTTTACTTCAGATTGTAATTTTATTTCAAAAAACAGAGATGTAATATTTTTTTCCAATCTATATAATTTTATGTTCATTACATGTAATAAGTTACTATTCCTGAGTTGTCAACTAAGAAAAATATGTGCTAACTCCATACAAAGAAAAATCAAATGTGAAGAGTGCCAACACTCTAACATCATCCACCTGCAAAGAAGAAAGTGAGAAAGGAAATTAGAAACCATTTCGAAACGATAAGAGAAACATTAGAAAGTGGGTTTTTAAAGCTAATAATCAATTTCACTCATGTATAAATCCATTCCTTGCATCTAACCCAACTCCATTTTCCTCCTATAATTGCCTGAACGAACCCTGAAGCACCATTCGTCACAATTTTGGGTGAAATTAGCGAAACAGAGGCAGGTGCTGTGCACGAGTTGTAGGCGATGCGCGTGAGCTGAAGGCACTACACATGGGCTTAAGGCACCGCGCACAGGCTATGAGTGATGCGCACCGATCAAATTTTTCCCAGAAGCTCTTAAACTGTAAATAAAGTTTCCTAAAATTTAGTACATGGTTTCTAAGCCTCTTATCAAGTAAGTACATCCTTGTTCATCCCTCCTTATACCTCTCAAAGTCATATTTCATGTTATGAAGTTCATTGTGTGAAATTGGGAATTCTAAAGCCTTGCAAACCCTAGATTTTTTCCTACACCCCTAAAAGCTATTCCTAAGACCCTACTATCCTTCCCACATCACAATAAACTCCATCCTTACCTTTGCGTTGCTAAATCCCTATCCCAAGTGCATTCTCCCTTAAACACTAAATCCTAGGCAACAAAATCCCTAGGCAGCTGTACTACATACCTGTAATTAAATATCAAATCCTAAATCCCATACACATTTCACTCTTCTATCAGTTCCATAATTTCCCTAATCCCTTCCTCCACTCCTTGAATTTTTCCTACCCCATTTCAACTCCTATTTCCTAATCTCTTGGGTTTAAGAAAGAAGAAATAAAACACGTAATGGAGGAAGAAAACAAATATTTTTCAGAGTAATAAGACCAAAAGAAAGAGAACCACACAAAGGAGGAATAATATTGAGCTTTGAACCTACCAACACCAGAGAACTAATGGCCTCACCTATGACAATCACTTCCTTCAAGCATATGGGATGTTTCGATTTTTGTGTGATGGTACAAAGAGTCCAAAGCCATATTGTTTTGTCTAGAGCATTCATTTCAAATCTTGAAGACAATCAAGTGACCCTTGCTCGGGTAACCTTCACCATATCCTCAGACGTTATTGCTGTTGCTACTAGAATACCTAATGTTGGTGAAATGTGTTTTAAATTTCCAAACCTAGATCATCAGTATTATGAGCCATATTTGAAGCCTTGGTATAGAAATGAGAGAAAGATATTCTTCCCTTTCAAGCATCTTCATGGTACATATCCTCCCATGATGAAAATCATCATGAAGTACTTCACTTGTGAAGGAATATTTTCCAGACTTTATTCATACCATATCAGATTTCTCATGCACTTCACAAGAGTTAGAATGCTCAATATCCCTTATTATTTGTTCAAGAGCAATGAGAAAATGGCATATAGAGTTCAAGGAAAAATATATGAGTAGCAAATTAATAGTCTTTTCCATCACTCTCTGATCAAGATCATTGTCCTCCATCACCTTAACCAGCTGAACATTGCATGGGACACTTTCATTGCCAATCATATTTTCACTACTCCAAAACCTCCACATGCTCAAGATATGCCATCTTCATCTCATCCACTGATCATCATGATGAAGACATACCCCCTCCATCTCAGCCCACTACATCTATCCCTCCATCATCTCAGCCTATTTCAACACCATCATTACCATTTCATGATCATGCAGGGTTACCTGGCAGAGCTGAGGTCATCAAGCCTACAAGGGAAAATTTGAGCACATTAGCATATACTTATTAGAAAGGCCATAGGCAGGTGTTTTCCCCATAGCTTGTGGGAGGGGCCTTGCTTTCTTCATCAACAAAGTAGGTACACAAAGGTAAAGAAAAGATGATAGAGGTAGAGATCTAGCAACAAGTAGCAGCAAGAGGAGAACCTCCATGAGACAAAACATGATTTTGAGATTGTTGATCTATGTGATTAGGATGACTATGAAGACATAAGCATATCCCTCAAGGGGAAGGATTCTAATATTAGAGAACTCCAAAATAATCTTGACAAGGCCATATTTGTCATTAACTTCTACAACCAAGAGAATAAGTAGCTGAAGACAAAGCACTTCATTGATGAAGTGAAATTCATAAAAGCACAAACAGAGGTGGAAAATGCTAAGGCCTTACTTGATGAAGCATATGGAGAATATGATGATGATATGGAAGAACCAGTGCCAAGAAAAAGGCCAAGGACCAGAGGCCTAAAAAGAGCATTGGAACTAGAAAAAAAAAAAGAAGATGAACTAGCCAATGAACTTACCCTAAATGAGCAAATGACCATAATGATAAATAAAAATAGGGAGCATTGGCTTGAGAGGGTGTAAAACCATCTTGAAAAGCTCCTATAGAAGGCTACGAAGGACAATGACATACAAAGGAAGATGGAAAATTACTATTGTCAAAGAAGCCAAATAACAAGGTCCAAGCTCAAGAAAATGAAGTCAAAGCTTGAAACCCTAAAGGTGAAAGAGGAGAAAGAAAATTTTGATATCCTTACTGAGGCCTCTTTCCATACCTATCACACTTCATCAAAAACATATCCACCAATTTTGACAAAATTTTGGGCACTTTTGACATTTTTGGGTTTTTTGTGCAACATTAGATAGTTTTGGCACAGGTGAACTATCCTATGGGCGCTGCGCATATTATTGAATCCTCCAAATGGAAACAAAGGAATACCATTGGATTCATAAGGCCAATACCATACACTTTTGACTATTTTCACACCAAAATTGGACCTTTGGACAGGGAGAAATGGCCACAAACACCTTAAAATTCACCTTTCTGCCCTCTTTTTCAGCTAGGCACTGCGCACAGAAGCAATCTTGGGAGATTGACCTTTTGGAGAGTTAAATATTATAATTGTTGGGAACCAAGGGAATATCTAGAAATTAGACAGGATAAGATTTCCCATTAGCTATCCCAAGCTCAGTTTGGATATCAACAACCCCTTCAAAAACCAACTTGAATTTGGCCTTGCTCCAGTTTTGATTTTCACCTTTGGAAATCAATTTTCACTTATGTAATTGATGAAGTAAATGTAATTATCATGTTTTTACTATTACCTGGGGTAAATACATTAGGTAAATGGACTCAATGAGGCATAGAATGAGTTCACTTAAGTTAGGGATGAGTCACTTTGAACACCCTACACTCTAGCTATCAATTCAGTTTTTGATGGAACTACACCTCCTCTCATGGATTCGACCCCTGAGGCTGGGAGGAGTTTTTTTGAGGCCTATGTCATGTACTTTTTAGTCATTCTACAGTTTTGA
The DNA here is from genome assembly GCA_000404065.3 of Pinus taeda. Classification (NCBI taxonomy): domain Eukaryota; kingdom Viridiplantae; phylum Streptophyta; class Pinopsida; order Pinales; family Pinaceae; genus Pinus; species Pinus taeda. The sequence goes on from APFE030233422.1 coordinate 114,857, forward strand.
CTCCACTGGATGTTGTACTAGTGATTCAGACTTTGACATGGAATATATTGGATGAGTTGCAACTATTTTGGTGGGATTCCTGTGGCATGGTATTTTTACATTGTTTCTTCTTCAGTTACATGTGTTTGATTTTTTTTTTTTTCCATGATCCATTTCACTGTAAATATGTTTTATTTTCAAGGGTGATAAGCATAATTCATTTTCTATCTGTTATTTTAGGAAAATCATCATAATTTGTTTCATTTCTTCATTTTGAAAAGAATTCATGATTTCCATTCTCTTTTTAGCACCTCATCAGTCTAAACCATTCCATCAATATACTACAAAGTGTTAAAGCACTTGCCTACCTTTCTCCATCAGATGTCTGCTATTTTGATTTTCGTTTTCCCTGACCTAGTTCACTCTCTGGCCTAATTTTCTCATCTAGTGACTACCCTGATCAAATCATATCAAAACCCTGAGCTACTATATCTAGCTTAAAACCCTAATCCATCCATCCCTCTTGGCTATGATCCTTTGGAGAGAGCCCTCTCCGACATGGTAGGGCTAGCTACCAAGTCAAAAGATTGGTCTATGGTTACCTCAGCTGGACTCTTCGTCAGCCTTGGAGATATTAAGGAGTGATAATGGACCACATTTCATAATATTTCATATTGGATCCATCTAAACCAAAAAATCAAACCTATAAACCACTTTTCATCAAATTTTCAAACTGGAACCACTACCATAATTTAAGCCCAATTCCAAATAAGAATAATAAAACCAATCACTATATCAAATAATTTAAACACCGAACCAACTGAAGCACCAAATAAATCATTGAACTAACTTATTCTAAAACCACATACTGTTCATCACTGAAACTAGATCCTGTCATTGCAGATACTGATAAATCATATGTCAGAATGTATACGCTATTGTTGTGACTCATACCCATGTATATATGTGCTTTCCCTGAAGAATACTTGTGTACATATCTCAACACACTGAAAAATGAATCTACATCTCTGTACCACTGAATGAATCACTCAATCACACTATGGGACCATGACAAATTCCTGAGCCAAATACATAACTAGATGCTGAATAAATTCACTTAATTATTGAACTAACTCAATTAATCATTGAATTTCAATCAACTAATGCAACTAGATCAAACTAAACTAGAACATATCAGAATCTTCAATGCACAACCGCTTATCAATAAACCGAGCCATATACTCTTACCCATCACTGAAACCAACTACTACAACTACAAACTATGATAAAAAACATGTTAGAATAGGTACATTATTGTTCTAAATAATATCCGCATATACACATGCTTTCCCTTACGAAGTTTTGCATACAATTCTCAAAATACTTGTAGAGTGCCATAATTGTTTCGTTTTGACATCCTTTTCCCTCCATTTTCCTCTATTTCATCATCACTATCAACTCAATAAAAGAAGTAAATCATAGATTTTGATAGGGTAAAAAAATATTACATATCTTACTTTTCATATTCGTTAATGTGCCTTATTTTTATGTTAAATATTGCATTAGCTATGGAATTAATATGATTTTGCAGCTATTTTATAAATCTACAGCTACCTCCTTTTTTTGTGGGGTTATTGGGCACCAATCAAGCAAATAAGCACATGGGTAGTTGAGGATTTATCCACTCATGGATTTCCTACTATTCGCTCGAGCCAATTCACTGAAGGAATCCCATAGTGGTGAGGTCAAAGGCACGGGTCAGACATGTAGCAGCAGAAGTTTGAGTGCATCATGTTTCTTCAATTTTCTTTCAAAATATAAAATCGATGAGATAACTCTTTTTCTATTTAGTTTCAAATTTGAATAAGGATTGATCAATAGACTTGTAGGTGTAGAAGTCTCAAACTGTTGAGGACGCATTTTATATATAAGTATGAATCCTCTATAAATGATACCAAGGAGGAAGTAATAGTTAATTTCTGAAGAATTGTGAAACACACATTTTTTCTCGTATCTATTAAAGTTACCTTTCTGTGATTTGATGTGTATTTGAGTGTGATTTACACCTATTGGATGCAAAGGGCCCTTGTAGATAGTCAAGATTTTAGTTTATTTTATTTCATCGTTTTATATTGTTTTCATTTAATCGGTTTATGTTATTGCATTATCACTACATTCTAGTTTAGTTTCCTTACTTCGTTGTTTTCATTATTTCATTATAACTCAGTTATTTTGTTTACCATTATGTTATTTCATTTATGCTTACAATTATTTAATGGTTTAGTTCTTCAATGTTTTTCGCTTCTTTACAGTTATTATTTCCATGCTTTTTAGAATTAGAAATTGTATCTACTCTGTAGTATGCAATTAGAGATTTCTTTCATGCTCTTTAAAATCAGAATTTGTATATATATTTTGTAGACAAGATTTTGAAGGATCATTATAATAATTTGAATTTCAATACTCTGTTTCATAGTAGCAAGGTGTTTAGATAGGTTCATAATTTTAGGATGAATAACATAAGATATTTTAGGATGATACTCAAATAGATATGGCTTGGTAGATTAATCTAATAGTATCTTAAATCCCACTTAATCTAACAGTAGCTTAACTTCCACATATTAATTTGTAGAAATCAAACTATGATAGGAATTTAGATAACAACAAAAATCTCAAAACAAACATAACCATCATATTAAAAACAAAATAATAGGCTTCTAGCATATATAGTGCACCTGCACTTCATAAGTTTACCAACTCTGGTTGATAATTTATGCTTTCAATTTAAGAACATTAAATTGACTAAACATTTTGGCGTCGTTTCCAGGGAAGTGTAAATATAAGCCTTAAAAAAAATCATCAAATAAAAACTTGACATGCACAGGGAAAGAGATGAGACACTAGAGGTAGGTTTGTAGGTCGAGGAAGAATTTTAATTCTGACATCATCACTCACTCCACCACAACCTCCTAGTGCCACACCACCCACACAAACTCGATTTCCATCCATAGCAGGCCAACATAGACTTCCTAAAGTCTTAAGATCTAAAATCCAATATAAAGTTTCACCAACTTCATCAATAAAGGTTGTGATAGAAGTAGATCCTACATCTCCAACTATTGGTATAGTTTTCCTATCTTCAATTGGAGAACAGATTTTAGCTCAAGAGTTGGAAGTACCTACTAAAGAAAAAGAGGAAGAAATTTACGTCAAATCATTGATATAGGAACCAAAATAATCAGAAGGAAAACTATATAATCCTATTGTAGAGCCAGAAATCTATTCTGAGGAATCCATCATGGCCGAAGAAGGAGAAGGAGAAGTACACAATGTGAATAGTGAATAACATAGGATTGGAGGAGGAGGAGGAGGAAACACAGGAGGTGGAAGAGGAAATCCAGAACCTTTTGGGTTCCCTATCATTGATGAGGATTGCAACATTAACAATGAAAAACATCCCGCCTTATATTCTCCCTAATTTTCATGGAATAAGAAGTGAAGACCCAAAGAAATTTCTCTTCGAATTTGAAGTATGATGTAGATCATATGATTATCTGCATGATGCTCAAAAACTAAAATTGTTCCTTGCCACCTTAGAGGATTCAACATTAAAACGGTTTATGAGTTTAGAAACGAATTCTATAAGGACATGGACACAAATGAAAGATGAATTCATAGAAAAATATGAGGATTATTGTATTCCTCATAGCATTAAAGATGTATTCTTCAAAATGGTACAAAAAGAAGATGAGAATCTTGAAGACTTTTTCTAAATATTTGTTTATAATATCATAAGGGAAAAAACAAATAATCTGGATGAGGAAATGTTTAAAGATCTCTTACTGAAATCCATTAAAGATGAATGGATTGATCTTCTCAATCTAATGGGAAAAGGAGATATTTCTCAGTTACCATTTGTAGATATTTGTGATCTATGTATACATATTTCAAGAGTTAAAGCAAGAACAGGGAAAAGTTCAAGGGATCATCTTTTATCAAGAGTAAATAAATCTGCAGTCGGGGCAGTAAGTAGGGTAGAAATATGTTGTTTGATTAATAACTTTAAAATATATATTTTAGGGAGTCTCAGTGAGAAAATTGACACCCTTAAAATACAAAACAAGCAGAAAGATGAAAATGTTGCATTATCCATATTCTTTCCTAGGTCTACAAAGATACATGCTTTGAGAGAATCTACTTTAGATTTTAAAAGCATAGAAACCTATGTTATATGTGTAGAAAATCAAAATAAAAAAGAATGTCCCTCTATACCAGGTCTGAAGGTTGTGTTTAGTGAAGAAGGAATGCCAAATCAGGTAGAACCTCTTTACTTTATTTCCAAAAGACCATGGAAAAATCCTCAAACAAATCAAACTAAAGCTTTTAATCCTTAACAATTTGCAAATCTTCACAAAATAATTGGAATCCACCTATACCATGGCAGCCTTGGGCTCAACCACAATATTTGAATCAAGGATGGCAAGATGCTTATGAAAGATATTCTCAGTATCAACAATATCTGCCACCTTATCCAAATTTTCCACCACAATACTTCCCTCAAACCAACTAGTTACCTCAAGCTCAAGCCCAAAATGCAAATCCACAACTTTCTTTGCCATTTTCACAAAGACCGAATCAATTACCCGTTCAACCACTCCTAAATAAAAACAATAAAACTTCACATTCTGTTTACAAATTAGAAGGACAAAATCCTCAAACTTATATGATAACTCCATTAGATCTTAATATTATTCAATTAAGGTCTGGTAGAGTATTAGAAAGGTAGAAACCATCTGTTGTTATTCAGGAAACACAAAAGAACTCTCAAGAAGATAATAATAAATATGAAGAAGATATTTCTCTTCCTTAGAAAGAAAATATTGAAACATAAAAAAATCCCACACATTGTAATAATACTCCTATTATAGAACAACTTTCAGTATTTATCTCAAGGTCACCTTTTCCTGAAAGGTTGAAAATTGATAAAGGAGTGGAAAAACAAATTATATTTCCTGATTATGATATGTTAGATGAATTAAAAATGTTTGTATAAAAATTCCTTTATTACAAGAAATAAAATAAATAGCGATTTTTGCGAAAGAAGTTAAGGAATTGAGTACTAAAGGATCAGGAAGAAAAAGAAAAGAAATAAAAGAATTCAACTAGTTGGGAGAATTGCAGATATCATGATGGGGAAGAAAGAAATTCAAAAATATTTATATCAAGGAAGCCCCATTATAAAAACAAACATCAATGGAACTAAAATACCAAACATACTGATTGATGTAGGACCAACCATAAACATAATGAGGAAACAATCTATGGATAAATTGAAGCTTCCTTATCTTCAATTGTTACAATTAGCAGAAAGGTCTATAATTAAACATGATGGTGCATTAGAAGATATATATGTGTCCTTAGATTCTTGGGAATATATTGTTCATTTCATTATTCTAACACCCAAGAATTATTTAGGAGGACATCCATTAATTTTCGGAAGGCCATGGTTAGGTATAGCCGATGCTTTTATTAGTTGTAGATCAGGAGACATGTTTGTCTCAGATGGAAGCTCGACAAATAAATTTACATTGTACCCATCTACAAAAACAATAATAGTAGTAGAAAATTAAGAATGGATAGATGATGATAATGATATACAACCAATTTTCAGTATTGCACAAATAAATTAAGAGGATCAAATTTTAAATTCATTAGAAAGTAATGAACCCTCTTTATATTATGACAATAGTCAAAATTTTCGAGGACAATGTAATATTGAATATCTGTCATCTTGACAAATGTCTTTACATTCTATGGAAAAATTTGGAAATTCTTCAATAGAAAGTTTTCCAAGAAACATTTTGAACATCAATTAAAACCTGGAATAATTATAGAAAAAACAACTGGTGGAAATATTGCAAAAACACTCTTCTGCATATGCATAGGAATACAGGGATCTGAAAGGAATTGATCCTAAAAAATGCATGCATCATATTTATATTGAAGAAATTGCTAGACTAGTTCGACAACCACAAAGAAGAATGAATCCAAACCTAAAAGAAATTGTTAAAGAGGAATTGTAGAATCTATTAAACGTAAATTTCATCTCTCCATTATCAGATAGTTAATGGGTTTCACCCGTAGTATTCGTTCCTAAGAAAAATGGAAAATGGCGAGTATGCATTGAATACAGGGAATTTAATAAAGAAACTTTGAAAGATCACATTCCACTTTGTTTCATAGATCAATTTTTAGATACCTTAGCAGGGAAAAAATATTTCTCATTTTTGGATGGTTTTAGTGGGTATAACCAAATTCAGGTAGCACTTGAAGATCAAGACAAAACCACAATCACCTATCCATGGAGGACTTATCCTTAATGAGTAATTACTTTTGGATTATGCAATGCTCCAACAACAATCCAAAGAGAAGTACTAGGAATTTTCTCTGATCTTATTCATGATTGTGTGGAAGTGTATATGGATGATTTTATAGTTTATGGAAATTACTTTGGAGAAGCACTTCAAAATTTATGAAAATTCTTTTGGAGAATCACTTCGAAATTTAGAAAAAGTTATTATAAGATGCAAGGAAGCAAATATTTCATTAAGTCATGAAAAATGTTTTATGATGTTTAATGAAGGAATTGTTTTAGTTCACCATATTTCAGGAAATGGAATTAACGTAGACTCATCTAAGGTAGAAATTATTTCCAAATTATCAATCCCAAGTTGTGAACTAGATGTTAGGAGTTTTCTTGGTTTTAATAGATATTATAGAAGATTCATAGAAAATTTCAAAAAGATTGCATCTCTACTCTTCAAATTACTCACCAAATATTGTGAATTTAGTTGGAACTCTGATTGTCAATAGGCTTTCGAAACTTTGCAAAAGTGAAGCACCCATCTTAAAAGGACCTAATTTGTAATTGCCTTTTCATATATTAACTGATGCTTCAGACACAACTCTAGGAGCTTTGTTAGGACAAAAATACCTCACTCCTTATGCCATTTATTATACCAGTAAAAATTTAATTCATACTAAGCTAAATTATACTGTAACTAAAAAGGAGTTTTTAGCTGTCATTCATGCCATTAATAAATTTAGACATTACATTACTGGCAATGAAACTTTAATTTATACAGACCATTCTGCCATTAGATACTTAATGAATAAACCAGTTACTAATGGTAGAGTAACAAGATGGCTATTACGATTACAAGAATTCAATATCACCATTCTAGATCGACCTGGAAAACAAAACACAATTGTTGACTTTTTATCCAGAATTCAAAATGATAACAATGATACACCTGTTAAGGATACGTTTCTTGATGAATATCTTTTTGCAGTATTTACTAAATCACCTCGGTTTGCAGATATTTCCAATTATATAGTTTCAAGGAAGTTACCCTCCTATTTGTTTCCTAGAGAAAAGAGAAGAATAATCCAAACAAATGCATCTTATTCATGGATAAATGAAGAATTATACAAGATAGGACCAAATATCATCATTTGAAGGAGTGTAAGAGAAGACGAAATACCTGAAATACTTAAATCATGCCATGATGAACCATGCGGGGGTAATTTTTATGACAAAAGAACTACTTATAAATTCCTTCTCTTAGGATATTATTGGCATTCCCTTTTTAAAGATTCCAAGGAATATGTTAAGAGGTGTGATAGCTATCAAAGAATGGGGAAACTTGTTCCTTCAGATGAAATGTCACTACAGCCTCAGGTACTCATTGACCCTTCAGAAAATGGGCTTTTCATTTATTGGACTAATTAATCCATCTTCAATATATATAATATATATATATTATATATAATATATATATATATATATATATATATATAGATAGATATATATTATATATATATTATATATATATATATATATATATAATATATATTATATATATATAGATATAGATATAGATATAGATATATATATATTTATATATATATATATATATATATATATATATTATATATATATATATATATATATTATATATTATATATATATATATATATATTATATATATATATATATTATATATTGTATTGCACTGATTATGTTAATAAATGAGTAGAAGCTAAAGAACTTTCTTTTGCTACTAAAAATGTTGTAGTTTCATTTCTTTTTGAGGATATTTTTACTCGTTTTGGTGTCCCAAGAGAAATTGTAATAGATTAAGGAAAGAAATTTACATCCAGAGTAATGCAAAAGTAGTGGAATAATATAAAAGAAAGCATCATAAGTCTACTCCATACCATGCACAATAAAATGGCCAAGTAGAGTCTACCAACAAAGTGATTGAAGCAATCCTCACTAAGACAATTCACTTGCATAGAAGGGACTAGACAGAAAAGATTACAAAAGCTTTATGGGCCTACCGTACCACATGAAGAAGCACTACAGGATATAGTCCCTATGAACTTGTTTATGGGGAACAGGTCCTATTTCCAAATGATTTCTAGATTCAGACCTATAAGACATCAGTCAATTTTGGACTTGACTTATCAGAAGCACAAAAGCAAAGAATGGGACAACTCAATGAGATTGATGAAATAAGGCAAGATGCTATCTAGAAGACTAATTTATTCTGGTAACAGAGATCCAGATGGAAAGATAAATACATCAAAGAAACAAAATTTCAGCGAGGAGACTAGGCATTACTCTTTGATTAAAATTTCAAAAATTTCCAAGGAAAATTTCAAACACATTGGCTTAGGCCTTATGGGATTGAAAATGTTTTTCATAATGGAGTAGTCAGAATTAGGACTATTGATGAAGAAAAGGTTCCTCTCTTATTGAATGGACATCGACTTAGGATCTATCATAAGCCAATGACAAAGGAGGAATTTGTAAATATTTTCCAAGACAACTCTGATTTGAAGTTGGTTAAGAAGAATTCCTCTTCTTCTCCAACTTAAAATTTATTTTTCTAAAAAAAATAAAAAAATAAAAATATATATAAATATGTATAAACATGAAAACCAACAATTCTTGGCATTTTTATGAAGAAAATTCAAGAGGAAAGCCAAGAATTCTTGGCATCTTAAATTTTCTTTGTATCCCATTTTCTAAAAATCCATCTTCTTTTATCCCTTTCTTTTCAAAAAATAATAAATAGCAACATAATTATTGATTTTCTGCATCTCTGATGAATTTCTACAATCGATTTGACAAACACCTCTGATTATACAATTGAAGGAATGATTGACTCCCTTCTGTTAGGCCAGGCAGTAACTCCACAAAACAAACAACTGATTCGTATATTATTCCATAGGTAGGTCATTGTTATATACAATAGGGAGTGATTGTTCAGTTCATCTCCTGATGACTGTTCACATTCCTAATTTAGTTATTTACATAAAATTCCCCCAATCATGAAGATTAGGTGTCAACATTCCCTACCTTAATCTGAAGGGATGTTGGTGAGTCCAAGCATCATTCTGAATTGTTCAAGCTTTTCCCTTCCAAGTACTTTGGTGAAGATGTCTGCAATTTGCTCATTTGTGGAACAATGACAGAGATGGATTGTTTTGGCCTCAACATGATGTCGAATCAGATGATATTTAGTGTTGATATGCTTCGTTCGATCATGGAACTTTTGGTTCTTGGCCAACTTTATTGGAGAGGTGTTGTCAATCATGAGTGGAGTTGATTGAACTTGTTTTACCTGCAAATCTTCAAGAATTTTCCTGAGCCACACAATTTATTTTGTTGCTTCAGCTGTTGCCACGTATTATGCTTCTATTGTGGAATCTGCTGGAACTGATTGTTTGCGTGATCTCCAGGAGACAGCTCCTAATCCAAGACTCATAGCATATCCTGAAGTAGATACTCCAGTTTCTTTGTCTCCATCAAAGTCTGAATCAGAGTATCCGATCAAACTGAAGTCATCCACCTGTGTGTACTTGATTCCATATTCTTGATATCCCTTCAAGTACTTTAGAACTCTTTGTGCAGCAGACCAATGTCCCTCGCAAGGCTTTTGCATAAACATGGAGAGGATTCTAACAACAAATGAAATGTCTGGTCTGGTAGTAGTAAGGTAGTTGAGACTACCTACAAGCTATATATACTTTGTTGCATCCTCAAATTCCTTTCCTTCAATAGATGTGAGCTTTAAGTTTTGTTCCATTGGAGTGGTAAGTGGATTGCACTCTGTCATGCCGAATATGTTTAACAAATCTCCAATGTATTTCTTTTGAGAAAGAAATATGGACTTTGGACGTTGGGTTACTTCAATGCCAAGATAGTAATGAACATAGCCCAAATCAGTCATTTCAAAACTTTTTCCCAATTCCTTCTTTATGGATGCAATGTAGCTGTCATTCCCTGTCATTAAAAGGTCATCTACATATACTACAAGATATACAATTGTTTTTCCAAGTTTCTTGACAAATAAAGTTGCATCATCAAGATCAAAATGATTGAAGTTGAGTTTCAGAAGATGCTCAGTTAGTTTTTCATAGCAGGCTCATGGTGCTTGTTTGAGGCCATACAAGGACTTCACAAGTTTTCATACTTTATGTTCATGTCCTTTCACAACAAATCCTTCAAGCTGGGACATAAAAACATTTTCTTTTAGATCTCCATTCAACCGTTCTGAGATGCTAGTGCAAAGAGTGTCCCAATGGTAGCCCATTTTGCTGTGGGGCCAAAAGTTTCCTCATAATAGACCCCTTCCTTCTATGCAAAACCTTTTTCCACAAACCTAGCTTTGTGCTTGTCAAGTGAGCCATCGGCTTTGTACTTGTTCTTGTAAACCCACTTGCAGCCAATTGGTTTGGTTCCAAATAGAAGATCAACCAGCTTCCAAGTGTCGTTCTTTATGAGGGCATCATACTCCTTTTGCATCGCTTCTTTCCATTCATCATGAGAAGTAGCTTCTTTAAAGGAAGATGGTTCAAAATCTGTAGACAGGTTCAATTCACAATCATAAGAAACATCCATATCAATAGGTGAATTTGAGTCATCTACATCACCTCCATTTTGTCAGTTTGAATTTATGGTTCCTGTTTTTCCAATTTCATCAGGATGAACAATTTCAGGTGTCTTCGTCAGCCACTTTGGGGGACCTTTTTGAGATGGTCCAGGCTGCTCTATTGATTGACTTGGGACTAAATCAAGATTGAGTCTCCCAATTCTATCAATTACATCACTTAAAGCATCATCCGTTGTTGGAGTTTCAGTCGGGGGGAGTGTTCTTCA
>APFE030233425.1:0-13050 GCA_000404065.3 Pinus taeda
AAGTGGCTATTTGATTCTAAGAATCAAATAGCCACCGCTCGGCCACTCGTGGGGGCTGTGGCTGATAATTTTTTATTTTTTTTAAATAAAAAGTAAATTTTGTTTTTTTAAATACAATAAACATATTTAACAGAATTTATTTTTTGTTTAAAAAACAATTTTATCGGCTACCGCCCACGAGTAGGCGGGTAAGTTGGGCTATTCGATTTTGAGAATCGAATAGCCACTTCCTAGGCACCCCCACTGGCGGTTTATCAGTGGCTATCCGATTCTCAGAATTGGATAGCCACCACTCAACTACTTGTGGGGGTGGCTAGGTGGTGGTTATCTCATTATCAGAATCAGATAGCCACCGTTTGGCTGCCCGTGGGTGGTGGCTATCCGATTCTGAAAATCAGATAACCACCACCCGGCCACCAACATAGGCCGCTGAGTGGTGGCTATCCAATTCTGTGAATCAAATAGCCACCGCCCAACTACCCGTGGGGGTGGCCAGGAAGTGGCTATTCGATTCTCATAATCAAATAGCCACTGCCCGGCCGCTCGTGGGGGTGTGGCCAATAAAATTGTTTTTTTAAATAAAAAATAAATTTTGTTTTTTTAAATATAATAAACATATTTAACAAAATTTATTTAAAAAAAAAAAAACAATTTTATCGGCCACCACCCATAGGAGTGGTCGGGTGGTGGCTATTTGATTCTGAGAATCGAATAGCCCACTTCCCAGCCACCCCCACAGGCAATTGGGTGGTGGCTATCCGATTCTCGAAATTAGATAGCCACCACTCAACAGCCTGTGCGGGTGGCCGAGTGGTGGTTATCTGATTCTCATAATCGAAGAGGCACCACCCACGGGCAACCGAGTGTTGGTTATCTGATTCTTAGAATCGGATAGCCACCACTCAGCTGCCTGTGGGTGGTGGCTCTCTGATTCGAGAATCAGATAACCACGACTCAGCCACGCCCACAAGCAGTTGAGTGGTTGCTATTCGATTCCGAGAATCAGATAGCGACCGCCCAACGGCCAGTGGGGCTGGCCGGGAAGTGGCTATTCGATTCTTGGAATCAAATAGCCACCGCCCGACTGCTCGTGGGGGCGGTGGCCAATTAATTTTTTTTTTTAAATAAAAGAAAAGTTTATATATATATATATATAATATGTTTTTTTTTTTTTTTTTTTTTTTTTTTTTTTTTTTTTTAATATATATATATATATTTGGTAAAGAATAAATATTTTAAAGGTTATCTTAAAAAATATCAAAAATTTTAAGCTGTTTTTATTTTTATATTTTTTTTTGTTTTTATTTTTTATTTTTAAATCTCAAATTTTAAATCATTGTCAAATCCAAATTTTTAAATTTAAAATTTTAATATAAAATTGAAATGTTTATATATGATATAATATATATATATATATAGTAATATACTATATATATATATATATAATTTAAATGCTTTTTTGATTTATTTTTTTAATTTGAAAATACGATTTTTTTTTTTTTTTTTTTTTTTTTTTTTTTTTTAATTTAATTGTTTCTTCGAGTTTTTATTCTTATTTTAATTTCAACATATTTTTTCTTTAACGTTTTTTGAAAATGCTTTAATTTTAATTTTTTGTTGTTTTTTAATTTTTTTTCTTTTTTTTTGGTTAGTTTTCTATTTCTTTTAATCTAGTTTGTTTTTAATATCATTTTTTTTTTTAGTTTTTCTTAATGCTTTTTGAAAATTTCCTATTTTTACTTAATTTTATAGTATTTTTAATTTATTTTTTTCCAAATTTTTTATGGTTTACCACATTAAAAAAATGTTATTTTTTTGAAAATATGTTTTTCTTATTATTGACGTCTTTAAATTTTTTTTTATTTTTTGATTCTTATATTTTATAGGTTAATTTTGTTTGTTTGTTTTTTTTTTTTTTTTACATTTTTATGATTGATTTCTTTTTCGTTTTAGTATATATTTTTGTATTTACGTTTTGGTATTTTTTCAAAACTTTTTTTTTGTGTTTTTTTCATTGTTTTTATTTTTAATTTTATGTTTTAATTATTTTTTTGAGATTTTAATATTTTTCAGAGTCATAACAAAATCTTTTATACCATTATTTCAAAATGTTGAAAATTTACCCAAGAAAAAAGGTGTTATTCCAGCATCAACACTTTTCATTTTAAGAGTCTTTTTCGAACAATTTTTGCACATAAAAACTCGGTTTTACTAGCATTTTTTTAAAATGTTGGAAATTGACCCTAAAAAAAATCCATCGTTCCATTATTAGCACCTTTCATTTTCAAGTTTTTTTTTGCACAATTTTTGCACAAAAAATTCGTTCTCACTGTCATTTTTAAAACATGTTCAAAATTGACCCTAAGAAAAAAACCATCATTTTAGTATACACACTTTTCGTTTTTAGCATTGTTTTTCATGTTTTTCAGGGTTTTTTTGGGCAGAGTTCTCGTTTTGAGTTTATAGTTCCCATTTCAAAATTTACATTGTTAAAATAGGATGAAAAATTTTAAGAGAATAAACACTAGCAGGTGGAAACCTTTCATACCACGATCTTAACATTCCTTATAAGGTTGCCATAAACATTTTCATTAGGAATTATTCATGAAATGCAACCCCAATCCTATGTATATGTATATGAAATTTTGCTAAATGAAGAGAAAAATCATCTGTGTCCTCATCTTTGAATCTTGGAAGATATAATTTCCAATCCATATGAGGAATATAGTTTGGAAAGCTATGAATATGAGCACGATTCATAGGATCATACCTTGCACTTTTTGGATTGATCTTGGAATAGTGGAGTCACCAAAAAAAATTTCAGACAAACTGAGTGTTCGACCAGTCGAGTCGCCATTAAATTTTTGAGCTCTAGATTTAGTTGAGAATGGAGTCACCAGAGAAAACACCTTGCAACGAAAATTGATACAGAATATGTTTACCTCATAGATTTGATTTTCAACAATCAAATCGTTTGGGGAAAAATCCACCTTTCATTCCCCAATGATGATACCAAAATGTTATCTCTTGGAGGAAACCCAGCTACAGTAAAACCTCTAAGGTAACCTAGAACTTCTCCGAGGATGAAAGCTAGCCCTTCAACCCGGAGAGGGCTCTCTCCCTAAAACACAATTTCACTATATCACTCTAGTAGTAGGCTTTACAATTTAATCTCTATGGCCAAATTTAGTTTGTAGGATGAAATTTGGTTGGGATATATATAAAACAAACCATTGGGAATGAAGTCCTATTTTATCAAATGATGCTACAAATCTAATTAGAAGCCAAAAAAAAAAAGTAGCACTAACTCCTTTGACAATTTGAGAAATTTAGAAGAAGAAGAATGCTAAAAAGAAAACATAATTTTAGCTTACAGAAACAAAAAGTACTAATGGTTGAGATGTACAATAAAGGAGCATGAATCAATCCAAATCTCAGATACTAAAATTTTCTAGACATGAAGAATATGTTTCATAAATAGAGAAATAATGGATAGGGAATGATCTGTAATTGAAAACTTGAAGAGTTGAACACATTATAAGAAACTTTTATGTGTTTTGGGTAATGGATCGAGTTATTAAACATATAAACAAGTGATTTTTAAACACAATTAACACCTAAACATATACAATAAAAAATATCAGAAACACAAACATGATAAAGGAGTCCACCCCTCTCGTGGGCTACATGTAAAGGAGTTCACCCCTCTTGTCGGCTACATCTCCTAGTCCAGCTTCCAATGTAGGGCCTCTTTAATTATGCTCAAAATTATTTGTTTACATGAATTTTCAATGCTTAGAATGCAAAAACAAATGTCTCTAGTGGATCCAGAATTGTAAAAAACACCCATTTGGGTTTTCTTTTCACCTCATTTGGCCAACAATTGAGAAAGTTATGCCTATTACAACTCTTTTTCAAATTACCTAGCTAGCCATCCCACAATTCGACCCAAATATGGCTTGAGCACCCTAAACTCGAAACCGGAGCACAAACCTTAGCTGCAATCCTGTTCGAGAGGAAAAATTATAAAACAATTAAGCTGTCCATTAACCCCTAGTTCCAAAATTTTCGGTCATATGGGGAGCCACATTCCTAGGGGTCATGGATAACTTCCCACCCAGCACCAACGACTGGCACGTTGCCTTTTGGATGAGCATATGACCACATTTGATGCCAAATATTACGTATTCCTGTCTACAGGCGATGTGGTCACATAGAATGCGCATGTGGCCTAGGGCAAGACCCCTTAACTCCTTTCTCGATGGTCATTTTGATGTGCATATGGCCAGGGGCTGGTCCCCTTTCCTCTCTGCTCATGCTCTATACTAAGCCTCCAGTTCATGGTTATATGGCATGGCTTCCAGGTTATGGTTCGAGGCTAATCCTTAACCCTAGAGCCCCTCTGCCACAAACCCTTGGGTGTAGGGTGTGGTAATGGGCTAGGGCTTAGCCCTGACCCTTCTCCCAACTATGTGCCCAATAAAAATTAAATAGAGCCCTAATTGTCATATGGATAAGAAGCATTTGATGGCACCTTGGTGTAGGCATGTGATGCTTGGGGCTTGATCTAAGGTTTGAATCTCGTGGGTTGCTTGAACATATAACAAAATTTTTCTCCAACCCTTGAAGGCCACATGGAAACCTCTAATTGGCCCATGAGGATCTCCCACATTGGTCCTTCAAATTCACAATAAAGCCATATATTAACTAGAAATAATTTCTGAGCCAATAAAAATTCGAAGTTTTGGACCAATCAAGGGTGGCTAAGTGGGAGCTTGCCACTGGCCCAAAATGTACAGTCACCTTGTCAAATTTGCAAATTTTTGCCTGTTTGACAATTCGATCACAACATGATATTAGGAGCATATGATATCAGTTTTGAGTAAAATGAGTTGCATTGGATTCATATCCTCGAGATCTATCCAACCATACAGGTTTCAAGCTCTATCACACATTTGAATTTTGAGCACTAAGTTGATCCCTTGGATTAAGGAACTACAACTCATGAATTTTCTGCAAATGATAATCAAACTGTAATATATTTAAGATCTTCTCAAATGCTTTAGAATGGTAATGTTTTTACAATAAATTCCAATATTTTTCCCTTCTTCATAAAATGTCTTTATAGAAAAGACAAACTAACGAAAAACAATTTTTAACAAAAATTTAATTACAAAGTCTAAATAATCACATCATACATCTCAAATGCATGCATATAAAACTTTCCAATCTTATCTACATGTGAAAATCATGTTGTTTCTAGAGTCATGGCATGAGATAATAATCACCAAGTCTAATTTGGTGAGGTGGCATCCAAGTCAACAACTGTCCATGAACCTTTTGCTCACAAGATCTTGAAAAATAGGGTCTAGTGATCCCTTTAAAAATAAAAAAAATGTGATATTTGTTAGAAAACCGAGAGAGGTTTTTCTCAATGGGTAAGTTCTAGAGAAAAGCCTCTTTATGTTGTGTAAATTTTTTTCTCATTTGTCTAGAAAGCATGCCTGAAATTACTATGTTGTACAAGAAAAACATAGTTTTCACTAGCGATTTTGTTGACATACTAACTATCAGAATTTCTTTTCTGCCTATTTTCTTAGAATTCCATGACAACAGAATTGTCAACACTCCCCTTCAAAATTATTGACAACGGAGATTTCAGCTCTTGTTCCTAAAAATTTCTGACAATGGAGATGTCAACTCCTACTTCTTTTAAAATCGTTGGCAGTGGGAATGTTAGCTTCTCCCTACTCTGCTATAATTGCTACTAGATCGCGAGACAGATCGCCAAAAGATCTAGTGCTTTAGGCTCAGCCCGGCTAGCTTTGTTGCCTTTTCCCATCACAAACTTTATTTATAAACAAAACCACTGGGATTTGATCCTGTATTTTTGCAGGAGAAACTCAACCAAATCTTGCTAGATGTTACCAATTTCACAGCAAAATAATCAAACTTACAAATTAAATCACCAATTTACAAAGTGAAATGAGTTTAATTAGTGGAGAGGGGAAATCATTACAATCCAGGGTGATTCACGTTTTAAACCATGATTAATCGATAAACAATATATTGATGATGATAGAAAAATTTATGATTTAACATCACATGTATCCATGGCATGCTTGCAGACCTCATACTTAATCTTGACATGGCCATGTATTTCCAAAATTTAAATTTGAAATTTGTTTTTGGTGTTGGAAATCAACCTGTCAATTTTATCAGAAATGTTGATAAACTTGTTGTCGAAATTCTTCAGAAAACATTATCGAATCATTAAAACATTGATATCCCCGCTATCAACGATTTCCTTGTTTGTTACAACTAAAATGCTGAAACTGAAATTGTTAGCATTTTCTGAAAACTTTTAAAAGTAGATTTAATGTGATAATAGAAATTATGAGAGAAAATTAGATTATTATTTTCCTTGGAGATATTAACATGATTCATATAGACTCTTAATAGGAATATGTGCATAATAATAATATCCATTATATTAGAATTCTTGAAATAAATTTATATGTTAATTGTTGAAAATGAAATATTAATTGCATGCATCATTGTATTATATTTCGAAGTGAAATGTCTTTTCATACGTTATGGTATTAAATTCATAGAAAATAAAAAATATTTTGCATGCATTATTGTATTAAATTATTCGAAAATAGAAATGTGTGATTATGCATGAAAGAATGGTGATATGCATTAAAGCTTTGGAAAAAGGATTATTTACTGCATGCACAAATAACAACAAATAAGTTATATAAATATGTATCTACATGTACGGAAAAGATTAATTGTGTGCTAAAATTCTTGAAACTGAAACACATGTTTAATGGTTATTATGTATAAAATCTTATTTTGAGAACATGGACATGTAGTTTCATGCGATTTTACCAGGGGATGGTCAATTCTATGTCCCCAATTGTGTGGATTCAAGTATTTAGAGACATGGTGTAAGTCGGGCTTTCAGGTATTTATGAAAAATTTGTTCCACTAGGTGAAATAGTGGCATCCATATGTAAGAGGTTATCGATCCTTCTAAGTAGAATCTTTTCATTGTAGTTATTAAAATAAAAAATCGATGTGTAATGAATAAATGCAAAAATCACACAAAGCTCATCTTAAAGAACATATATTGTTGATACTAATCATCTTCACCTATCAAAGTTTATCATAGCTAAGCACCATTTTAATTCTAAACATATGGTATACTTTAATCAGTTCAAAATCCTTATCTCTGTTCTATTTTACAACTCTATAAACATTAGGAAAGCCCTTCAAATAAATATGCACCCCTATGACTTTAACAAAGAACATGGTTGTAGATTAAGTCATATTTCTTATCCACCATCTAACTTAGTAGTCTTCCCTTCCTTTGTTTTTCTTTTCCTCCTTTTAGATCCTCTTTTTTCCTTTCCTCCATTCTTATATTTTATTCTCTTTTCTAATCTCTTAGTCCTTATTTAATCTGTTGATTCCACATCCTCTTGTATTTTTAATCGTCACCTCCTTCGTATATTCTATCCATATATTTATCAATCATATATATATATATATAGTATTACATTTACATATTGTCATTCTCCATGCTCCTTAATCATGGTATTGATATTTTCATTTTTTTCATTAATTACTTTATAGTTATATGTGCTTATAAAGTGATAAAGTGAAATAGATTATTTAAAATTCATTTCTTATTATTTAAATTAATATTCTTTCTTCTTGGTTCCTTTTTTTTTCCTTTCAACCCTTAAATTTTTTTCCTTATTTTATGTTGGATTATTTTTTTTATTTTTATTCTTATTTATTTTAATTCTTTGGCTTAACCTTTTTCTTTTAGTGACTATTTTTATTAATTTAATATTGTTCCTTAACTTCTAATTGGTAAGCTCCCCCTATTAAAATCTTCAAGGTACTCTTTTTTACAATTAAATTCTCTTTTACATGATGATAAGTGGAATGTCCACCCAAAAAGTTGGATATGATTAAAAATATTCCAGAGCTTTATCTTAAAAGGAACTAATGTAACATCCCCGAGTTACAGTGATTTTACCTTACTTGTTTTTTTTCCTATAGGAAAACTTGGTAAATGTTGGTTGAGATGAAAGTTTAGTGGAACATTATATGTGTGTGTGTGTGTGTGTGTGTTTTGGGTTAATTTTGATTTTGGTATGAAATCCTTATAGTTATGAAATTTATGGAAAGAGACCTCAAAAGATAACTTTCTTTTCTGAAACAACTATAGAAGGTTACTCATTTTCCCTCTCAAAAGGAAAATAAACGGGTATTGAGCAGGAAAATAAAGGGGTATCGAGCAGGATAAGGGAGGAGAGAAGTAAGAGAGTGAGGAATCTAGAAAAAAAGAAAAGAGGGAGAGAGAGAAAAACCTTAAAGTTTGTGTAGGATGCTACTCATGGCATTCCTGAGCTAGATTGGGGCTAGTAGAAGCTTGAACTTATTATAGAGTCTGAATTAAACTTTTGTTCGACTATGGTCTTGATGCAAAAAGCATAGGAGTGCGAATAACATTGTCTATTACTGGTATGCAAGTAGAAAAGGTTGAAGGAAAAGTACTGGGTGTAATATCTAGACTCAAACGTTGAGAGGAGAGGTCCTTTCGAGGAAGGAATTTCCCAGAATATCAGGGTATCAAGATAAGTATACTTTCCTTATTAGAGTTACTATTTTATTGTTGTAAAAGGATGTTGTATTTGATTAATAATATAATATGAAATAAAATTGTGTTATTGAATTAAAATGAGTATGTGAAACATTGTGAAATGTAAGGCAATACAATGTTCGAGTTAGAGATACTTTTAAATTAATGAATAATACAAAATACAAGAAGAAAAAATAGTATACTTTTGTGTTAACTAAAATGGTAGTGTTGATTCACGTAGTCTTCTTTTCTACATTATAGAACCAAGAAACCTCATAAACATATAGACCAATTTAGGGTAGCACATTAACATGGGGTTTAGTTGTTGGTCAGTAAGGCTAGTGGGATAAGTGCTTGGAAACATTTCTTAAAGGAATTAATAACATTCCGTAAGGCCTGAATTTTGTGCTAGTGTGAAGTCAGTGAAGCATTATGCGAAAATTTTAAACAAGAAATTGCTATAAACATCTAGTCAGGTAAACCCTAGGGTGTAGCAAAGAAATACTAGGGAAGTTGAGCCCAAGGAAGAACCCAAGACATTTATTTAACCAGAGAATAACATGAATAAATCAATATTGTTAAACAAGGACCTATTGTAGTGAAATACATTTGTTGCTAACCAGGTGACCAAAGTTTCGTGTGGACACCGGTTTAGTTTTGGTCGACTCACAGGGGTCAGCAAACTTGAACCGGTGAAGATTTTCCAGAACCATTCCTTTAAGAAATATATATAAATCTAGAACTAATGTCAACCTGGGTAGGTAGCGTGTATCAATAAAATATTAAGTAGCATTATGTAATAATATTTCTACAAGAGTCATCCATGAACAATAGTAAAGATTTCTAAAAAATTAACAACACAACTGATGAGAAAACCGAACCATAGAATTATCACATACTTATTTCTATACTTATTTTTATTTCATAAGATACATAAAATATTCAGATTCAAGCTTTTGTGGTCCATATCATAATGTATAAAGGAGTTTTTGGAAGAAGTCACATCGAATATTTTGGTCGATAGGTTTTGAACCAACAAGTGTGGTTCATCTTCAAGACACGATGAAGAAACAGATCTAGGAAGAAGGTTAAATAGGGAGATAGGTCAACCTAATAGCTAGAAGAAAATGGCTATGTTTGACTTAGAAAGAGAAAGGGAAAATGTTTCATAATATTTAATTTAACTGTTTTTAACAACTCATTAATAACTATAAACTAATACTAATACTAATTATATATCAAATTATATAAAATCACTTAAAATTAAAAACTAATAAATAAACTAATTATAATTTTACTAAACACTAGTATTTATATTAATAATAACTATATCTAATATATTTATTATTTATCAACTAACACCTATTTGATTGGGTTTCTAATAATAATTTAATTCTTTTTATTATATATAAACTAAAGATAAAAAATAATATTGAATATGTAATAATTTAATATAAATAATATTTATATTATTAAAATGATAATATTGATAATACTAATACTAATTATATAAAAAACTAATAAATAATATTTATATTGTAATATATTGTAATATTTATATATATAGTGTTAATATATATATCAGTAACTAAGGATTAAAAGCAAATAGTAAAATAACTATGTTCTCAGCATATTAGGCACTTATGCTCTTAGAATTTCTGATGAAGACCACTTTTCTAAGGAAAAACCTCATGTCCTTAATGTTTTTGTCTAGAATGGCTATAGTAGGCAACAGGGTGTCAAAGCTTTCCTCAAAGCAAGAAAAGGTCCCAAGGTCAAGAAGGAACCCATTCATTGAAATTCAGGAGTCCACCTCCCCTTCATCCAAGGGACAATAGACAAGAATGTGAGAATCTTGAAGAAGCATAATATTCCCTTGACCTTTAGACCCCTCAACATTATTAGAAGTTCCCTTAAGTCTATTAAAGACCAAGTGAACCCTATGGATATGAAAGGTGTTTATATCATCCCTTGCTCCTGTGGAACCTCATACATCGGTGAAATATGTCATTCTATTAACTAGAGGATTAAGGAACATGTTGCTGTTGATATCAAGCACAAGAGGACCAAATCCTCAGCTTTGGCTGAACATGCAAAGAAAACTAAGCATCATATATACATTGAGGAGGCTAGGGTTATCGCTATGATTCCTCATTTCCATCATCGTAAGTTTACGGAAGCCATTGAAATTGAGAGGTCTTCTAGTAATATTAATAGGGATGACGGCTAGAAAATTAGTAGTTATTGGATTCCTGCCCTCTCTTCTTAATTTTCTCAGTCTTTGTCTATGCCTTTTTTTTAGGATTAGTATTATTCTTATCAATTTTATTATTATTAATATAAATATTAATGTTATTTTTATTTTTTTTTGCATGTGGTCCACGAGCACCTTGGTCAGTGAGTGATCGCTACGTCCATGGAAAAATTTGGGCAATAGCTAGGCTAAATCGCCCCTCGGCCTACTGCAAGACCTGACCCCAAGGGCTTCGGGTGCATTCGACCCTGTGAAACTCCCGATATGCGAGCACAGTTTTTTTGACCCATCTAAACTAACCTTGAGACTAATAATAATTAATATTATAATTATTTATTATTAGTTTTTAGTGCTTAGTTATTAATATATATATTGACACTCTATATACAAATATTACAATATAATATAATAGAAATATTATTTATATATAAATATTACATATTCAATATTAGTTTTTCTGTTAAAACAAATAGCGAACTGTAACTCTTTAGTTGAATGCTCTTAGATCAATATTAATTAAAAAAAATTGAAAAAAATGACAACCAAATTACATTACAAAAATAATAGTAAATAAATAATAAATAAAAGACCACATATTCATAGTAGATAATAATAATAATAATAATAATATAATATATAATATATATATATATATATATATATATATATATATTAAAATCTCAGACATATAAAGTAAAACTCAAATCTACTCGAAGATATCTCTTCCATCGTCGTGTAAGCAAAAACGATGATACTCCTTTTAAGATTTTAAATATTATGACCATTAGTGACATCTTAAGTATAGCATACCATAAAAAAAATATTAACTTATCACATATTACGTAAACCCCCTTTGGTATATATATTTATTGCAAGATTGGCATATAAGGTTATACATTACCTATTACTTTTTTCAACTTATCACATATTGCACTAGTCCCCCTTTGTTATATATATTTATTGCAAGCTTGGCATATAAGGTTATACATTACTTATTACATTTTAACTAAGTTACCATGTAAATTTTATTTTTATTAATTACAATATTATAATCGGATTGTGGGGTCATAGGTTTCATACGCCTAGCACATAAGTCCTTAACTTAGTGCATCCACACACATGGAACTTGGTTCATGAATCACGATTAATGCACACATGCAATGGTTTCGCATACAATTTGTTAGTCACATACCTAAGGTGAAATCGTATATGATAGTTTTTCAGCCCTTTGAGTTCCCAATTGTCTAACATTAGTGTTAAAACTAGTGAGATGTTAGATCAAGGGTCCTTGTTAACTAGGGTTGGATCGACGGGTCTCAGTGGAGATGGTGGTTAGAGGGTAACCACCCTCCTCTCTCGACGTGGCAAATGGTTCATTCGCTTGGTCTTTTATGGAGGAAAATAACTCTGCAAATCCTAGAGGGTAGGTTTTTGTTTTTCCCAACACCGTTCATCTTTGCAGTGACTCGCGACCTGGGATCAAAATGGAACACTTCAGAGCTCTTCAAAGGGTCTCTGGCACGTCAAAGAAGTAGGGAGAAAATTTTACCAGTAAAAAAAAATTTAAAAATTGATTTTTGTCATTTAAAAAAAAAATTGGAATAATATCTTAAAATTGTTTAAGAAGGGTTGTCAAATTGTCAATTTTTTTTAAAAAATTCATTTTTTCTCAAATTAGAATTTTAGGAATGTTGAATTTGTAAACTTCTTTTCATGTTAAAACTTAAATCCCATTTCAGAAACTCCCATTTCAAAAACAACAGTTTCCTTTTGAGTTGTTCTTTCTCATTTCAGAAACTCTCATTTCAAAAACAACAGTTTCCTTTTGAGTTGTTTTTTCTAATTGTGCATATGATGCAAGTTCTTATTAATTATTATGTCACAATTACCTTTTGATACCATTGCATTTGGCAGTTTCTGAGTTGCTCCCATTTCAAAACAATAGTTTCTTTTTGAGTTGTTTTTTCTAATTGTGCATATGCTGGAAGTTCTTATTAATTGTTATGTCACAATTACCCTTTGATACCATTACATTTGGTAGTTTCAATTGATAGCAACAAGATGTCAATATGGGCCATGTATTAGGTCTGTAATTTCATTGGGTTGTGCCTGAAGGCTGCCCAAAGCAAGGCTTGAT
>APFE030233434.1:0-15114 GCA_000404065.3 Pinus taeda
TTTAATAAAAGAAAATTACACTAAAATTTAACTAATCTAAATAAAAGAAAACTTATAAAACAAAAATAATTTAAAAAAAACAAAACTTGCAATTACCCTTAAACTACGCCTCATTCTACCCTCATTCTACGAAAACGCATTAAAATGAACCTACACAACTGATATATGCCATTCATCTAACGAAAACGCATTAAAATGAACCTACACAACTGATATATGCCATTCATCTAAAATTTAAGAATATGGTTTGAAACAAAGCAAAAAAAATAATACACTCAATTCTCGCGACCGTCAATAAAATAAAACATATTTACTAGTACTCGCGACCGTCAATAAAATAAAGCATATTTATTAATACTAAGCATATGACATCTACAATCCGAAATGTTCAATTGTGAACAACTTAAAAATTAAAGTCAATAAAATAAAACATATTTACTAGTACTCGCGACCGTCAATAAAATAAAGCATATTTATTAATACTAAGCATATGACATCTACAATCCGAAATGTTCAATTGTGAACAACTTAAAAATTAAAGTAATTTTGACGTACTATTTCAAATATTACAACATTGATTTTATCAAAGTAAAACCAACATTAAAATAGATAAACTAGATGGATGAGCCACTTGTCTTAGAGTTGTTTGTTGGTTCGTTCCAATATTTATTCTCCCGGTAACAACAACACCAGGAAGGAAGTTTTCGTTTTAAATTTAAACTCTGTCTGCGTCTTTTATCATTTCAGTTTGGTCCGGCCAAGGCAATCTTGTGAAGAAGAGCTCATCAAAAGCGCATGGCGCGTACACCAAGGCCAGCATTATGGATCATCATAAACTTTGTGAGATGACCTATATGAAATCTAGCTGCTTAATTTATGTCGATAATGAGGCATTGATGGAGATTTGGACTGCCCGGAAATGAGACGAGATTGATGGAGATTTGGAGTGGAAAGGATTTTTTGTTCACCACAGAAGACCCAAGAATCTTGTAAGTTTTTTTTGAAGTGCATAGGATTTTTTTGTTCGCCAGAAAATGAGGCATGGAGATTTGGAGTGCAAAGGATTTTGTGTTGACTGAGAAGACCCAAAAAAAAAACTTGTTATGAGGTGTGTGAATCACAGAGAAAAAATAAAATGATGATGTCCATGTGATTTCAAAAAAAATATTGATGTCCATGTGATTCTAAGAAAATTGATGATGTCTATGCTATGTCACCTTGCTCAACATCTCTATGGATAGCCATTATCTCTATGGCTATCCATCCATTATCCTAGTAATTTAATGGAAGGATGGGATAATCCATAACTCTCAGTTTAACATTGGCTAAAAAATTTACAGGAAAGAAAACTAAAGTGAAATGACTAGGGTTTGCCTTGAAAGTAGAGTTTAAGGGAAATGCACCTGTAGTTGAATCCCTGTTAGTTATCCAGAAAAAGCATTGACTATGCCTTAGCAGCTCAACTCAACTCGCTCTTCGCTCTTCGGTTGGAGGTTCCAATCAATAAAATAATCTAAGAGATCCCTGGAATAATTTTTATGGAGATGAAAGGAATACATGAGATTTTAAATAAAACATTGCAATTGTAGAAATGAACTAAAATGAAACGATGGTGTATATATGAGAGTAGACAAAAGCAGAATGCAATAGAAAGAAGGCATTACCGTCGAAGAACAGTGACTGTTTAGCAATTCGGTCACCCTTCCGCTGAAGTTGGGAAATTGTTTGCGTCGTCGCCTCTCACTCAAGTATACCCACACGCACAGACTCCTCTCGCTCAAGCATACCGACACGCACAGACTTACCACACAAACTTATCAGACCACACAAACATATCGGTCCACATAGAAATATCGGACAAGACCAATTGACAGATTTCTGCAGTAAGTCTTCTATATATCGTTTCTTTCAACGGATATCTATATATCGAAGAAAAATCTCGAGTCGGTTCAAAGTTTTCAACGGATATATGTCTCCTTTCTTGAACAACCGTTTCACATAGAAATCCATGCTGAGTTGGCAACCGTTTCACAGAGAAATCCATGTTGAGTGGGTAATTCGTCCGGTCATTTTCGCCCATAGTCTCATTCTTTTCAACTTTTTCAAGAACAATTCCGTTATGTTGTGTGGCACGTTGCTTTGTTGTTGTGATAGTGATGGATAAACATACGGTAGTGATGGATAACGACGTTGAATTGTTGTTGTGATAGTGATGGATAACCATATGGTAGTGATGGATAACCCTCTGATAAGGATATAGTAGTGATCATAACCCTGTGACAGCTTTTAAAAAGGAAAAAAGCAAAACGTTACCTAGAAACCAGAATATTAAATACATTCTTGAAAATTCCAAAAACAAAACCAAAAAAGTTAGCTATGGTGAAATCGGCTTGCAAGAAACTCCGCTAGCTCTTAACTAAATGTTAAAGTGGATTTCTAAATTTAGAACGGTTAATATTAATTACATTCTTGAAAAGTTACACAAACAAATATAACAGGTAAATTTGAATTAAAAAAAACAAACAAACAAAAATAATTAACGTTTTAATTTAAATTAAAAAAACAAACAAACAAAAACAATTAACTTTTAAATTTAAAAAATGTAATGTAAAATATTAAAAGTTAAATTTAAACAAAAAACACTTAATTTTTTGTGAAATAAAAGATTGGAAATTTCAAAGTTAGTAAGACCGAATTGTTGATGGCAAAGTTAAAAGTTAAAATTTAAAATAGCATTGGTTTGCTTTTAAAGTGAAAAATTGGAATTCAAAGTAAAACATAAAATATAGAACCCATTTCTATCTAAATTGTAGTTTGAAATTGACATATAGTAACCTTGTTATAATAAATAATTTAGAACATACCTTGAATGTGGAAGAACAATAAATTCAATCAAATCTACTTGACATATAACTCTATAAGCTAGTTGGGCATACAACCCTTTCTTCTCAATAACATTATGAACTTCTTGAATATGGATCCTAAACTTCAGTAAGAGTATTTAAATTTCTATTTCTGATATCTTTATATTTTGGTGTATGTTGTGAATGGAGATAGTTTTTTCTCTATATTTAAGTTGAACATGAAAACAAAATTTATCAATTTAAAGGGTTTAGTTGATACTAATTAGTTAAACTTTGAATAGAATATGTAATGGAACAACAATTTACATGACAATTAGTATACTTTTGTGTGAGATTTTGAAGGATAAAACAAAGGTGATTACTCTAGTATAACTAAAATGGCATCAGAAGCTTACAAAATCCAAAAAAAGTTGAAGGGAACATAAATTATTTTTCTACCTCAAATTATATTCTTGTTTCAAAAATTATAATGTTTAAGATGGACCAACTAATCTCCAAAAAAAAAATTGAAGGGAACATAAATTATTTCTCTACTTCAAATTATATTCTTGTTTAAAAAATTATAATGTTTAAGATGGACCAACTAATCTCCAAAATTTGTTGTTCTCAAGCATTACTATGGAGGTCTAAATAACTTATTTTTTTGTATAAGCTATAAATGATTTCTTATCTTGAATTTATTCCTAGACATGTCTATATTGAAACAATCCTTCCAATTATCGTTATCTTGCATAACCAAATCCTAATTCAAATTATCAAAGAAAGTCTATTATTGCATGGTCTGTTAACAAAATATAAAATGTTGTGCATAATATTTTTATGCATGATATTCTCTATAAATGTAGACTTAGATGTCTGCAATCATACCCTATTTTTCGGAAACCTAGTCTCTTAGACCTAATCCTCTTCCAATAACCCCACCAAATCAAATTAAACAAACTTTGCACACCATATCTAGTGTAAAACCCTAATCTATCCATCCCTCTTGGTTGTGATCCTTTGGAGAGAGCCCTCTCTGGCTTGGTAGGGCTAGCTACCAATTCAAAAGACTGGTCTATGGTTACCTCAGCTCGACTCTTCCTTAGCCTTAGAGATCGAGACGAGTGATAACACCCCCGAGGAACCTAGTAGAGACATTGGGCCTAGGTACGTTAAGAATATTTATTTATACATTTTTATTCCTAATCATTGGTTTTTTCCATGTTCTTCTCTTGTAGAAGTTTTAGGCCTCAAGATGGCTCTTCCACTAGAAGATCTTGGCAAGGATAGGGGGTTGTGTTTGGGTTTCTCCACTCTTGTTGAACCATTTGAGTGTGGCATAGGCCTCTCATTTTTTGTTGTTGTTTTCCATGCCTAGAAAAAGTCCTAATGTGTAGCGAGGAGCATATTACTATGAAGGGATAGGTTATTCTGGAGCTGAAATTTGACTTGAGAGCGCAACCAATCATTAGAGGGATTTGAACACTTAACCAATTCAATAAGAGATCACTTAGGTAGAAAAGGGAACTTTTCGATGAGGGACATAATCCTAAAAAACAACGAGGTGTTTGCTGATATGGAAGGTTCAATTGTTCATGCTGGTCATACAAGTGGCGTGCTTGCAAGAACTTAATGGAAAATGGGGCTTCCTCGTGGTCATGGGTGCACTCGTAGGAGTAAACATCCAACCGGTGTAAAGGATATTGATCCCCGGAAATATGCATGCATGCTTATCTGCCTATGTATCTTTAGCTTTCATTTACGTTTCCTTGTCTTAGCTCTGTTGTCTATGGCCATATAGATAAATCTCATGTATTGTATTTGAGAGCCATAAAATATATATTTTCTTTTCATATTTTGAAACATTTAAGGTTACTTGTTTGGTCAGGTTTCCAGACAAACAATTATTACATCTCCCAGAAATTAAGAAAAAAAAATAAGGAGGGAAAGGAGAGAATGCTCGTGGTATTGGAATGTCAAGAAAATACACAAGCCTCCTGTATTAGATATGAAAATCATTAATCGTTTGAAAGGTTAGAAAATGGAAAGAAGACTATTGAATACTTAAATGTGGGTCGTTCTCTTCAAACTAATCTCAATACCATGACAAAAGGGCCAGTGAAATAAAGAGCTCATTTAGAATCAAACGAGAAGGTAGAAATGGGTACCATAAATCCCTGTCCTTGAAAATTGGGGTAAATGGAAATTAGTATCTCCTCCATTGAAATAAGGTTATGCTAACCTCCATACATGTTTTTCTTATAAAATAATCTTGGGGCTACTATTAATAATGCAATATGATACAAAACCGTTTTCCATTCAAAATTCGAAACCCTCTAATTTAGACCAAGGGCTAAATTTCATCGGTAAAATTTTCCATTAAGATTATTTTTTGTTGAAATATGCATGAAAAAAATATTATTATAAATAATCACAATATGGCCTATAATAAAGTTATAATTTGGTTAATTTCTTCTTCTTTTTTTAATCTAGGAAATGTGATAGGTTCTATGTGTTACATGTTTTGATGATTGTCATGGATTAAATTTTATTTGCATTTAAATCCATTTAACTTATATGGCTTCCCTAGTTTGTTAATTTAATGTTAACATTTTCTTTTAACTTAAATTGAAAATAAATTCCAAATTAGATATGCCGATAATTGTGCTAATGAGAAGAATATATCTTTCATAGTTCTAATTTAGTTAATTTCTATGTTTTTTTTAATATATGAAATGTGATAGAAATATTGGGGTAACCATTTTGATGGTTATCATGGATTGAATTTTATTTGTAGTTCGATCAATTTAATTTATATGCCTTCGCTAGTATGTTTTAATTTAATGTTAATGTTTTCTTTTAACTTAAATTCAAAATAAATTCAAATATATATATGCCTATAACTATGGTAATCGTAAGAATAGATCTTCCATAATTATAATTTAATTTCTAGGTTCATCGTAGATATTTGAACCCCATGGAATATGTTGTAATATTCATGGTAATATTGACATATAAATCATAAGATTTTTGAACCCATGGAATATGTTCGAATATTCATGGTAATATTGACATGTCAATCATGAGATTTATGGACCCATGGAATATGTTGGAATATTCATGGTAATATTGGCATATCAATGATAAGATTTATTTTCAAGTTAAATATACTCTAATAATTAAACTATTTCACATTAATTAATTTTAAAAGATGGCATATCAGCACATCATATTGGGCATGTGGTATTTCTAATCCATGGTAATGTAAGAACAACTATTTCCAATTAAAGGATTCCCATAATAATAGTGGGGGTGAATCTACATCGATAAACATAATTTTATATATTATATAACTCCATTAATAATAACAATATATTTTAGTTAATTTTTATGAATTTTTTAATGCAATATGTATAATGGGGTTAGCTTTTTGATTCTTATCATAGAGTGATGGTTGTAGCAGCTTTCAATCCATCTAATTATATGGTCACAATAGTTATAATAAAACCAATAAATCATTATTTAGTCAAAATATTCTATATACATTATTATCTAAGTCAAGTGTTTAGGGTTTAGGAATTATAACACTTTAGTAAATTCTTTTAATAAAAATTTAAATAAAATTTACAAAACACTTTTTAAAATGTTATAAAATACTTAGGGTTTAGGGTTTAGGATTAGGGGTTTATGCTTTAGAGTTTAGAGTTTAGGGTTTATAGCACTTTAGTGAATGTTTTTAATAAACACTTAAATAAAAGTTACAAAATGTTTTTAAAATTGTTATTAAATGCTTAGGGTTTACGGTTTATAATTTAGGGTTTAGGATTTAGGGTTTGGGGTTTTTGCTTTGGAGTTTAGGGTTTAGGGTTTATAACACTTTATAAAATTCTTACGGTTTAAGTTTTATTGGTTTAGGGTTTAGGGTTTGGAGTTTAGGGTTCATGGTTTCACGTTTCTAACACCTTAGTAATTTTTTTAATAAACACCTAAATAAAAGTTACAAAACACTTTTTAAAATGTTATAAAATGCTTAGGGTTTAGCGTTTATGATTTTGGGTTTAGGGTTTGTAGTTTAGTGTTTGGGGTTTATGGTTAAGGGTTTAGGTCGAGGATTTATGGTGTAGGGATGAACCACCCCACCTTAAACGGGTATCCGCTGCTACATAGTACACATAATGCATTGATCCCATGGAGCCTCGAGGAGTTATGAAGAAAAATAAATAAAAGTCAAAAGGTTTATGATGAAGGGTGGAAAAACAAAGATCGGGGTATCTCATGTACCACGATTTTCTCCCTCCTACACTCACATACCGAGGTGTGGTCTTCTCTTATTATAGATACTGATAAAATTCATAGTTTTTATGGTTTAGGGATTAGGGTTTATAACATTTTATTAAATTATTTTAATAAGCACTTAAATAAAAGTTAAAAATAGTTTTTAAAATGTTATAAAACTCTTATGCTTTAGCACTTAGGGCTTAGGGTTTATAACAATTTAGTAAATGTTTTTAATATACACTTAAATTAGGGTTTAGGTTTAGGTTTAGGTTTTAAGGCTTAGGTTTTAGGGACTACGGTTTAAAGTTTATAACACTTTATAGATTCTTCTAATAAACACGTAAAAAAAAGTTACAAAACACTTTTTAAAATGTTATGAAATGCTTAGGGTTAAGGTTTTAGGGTATGAGGTATAGGGTTTAGGGTTTGCGGTTTGGGGTTTAGGGTTTAGGGTTTATTACACTTTAGTAAATTGTTTTAATAAACACTTAAATGAAAGTTACAAAATGCTTTTTGAAATGTTATAAAAGGCTTAGGGTTTAGTGTTTAGGATTTAGGTTTTTCGGTTTAGGGTTTATAGTTTATAGCTTAGGGTTTAGTTTTTATGCTTTAGGGTTTATAACACCTTCGTAAATTAATTTGATAAAAACTTATGTAAAAGTTACAAAAATAATTTTAGAATGTTATAAAATGCTTAGGGTTTAGGGTTTATAAGACTTTAGTAAATTCTTATAATAAACACTTAAATAAAAGTTAAAGAACACTTTTTGAAATGTTATAAATTTCTTAGGGTTTAGGGTTAAGAGTCTAGGGTTCATAAGACTTTAGAAAATCCTCTTAATAAACACTTAAATAAAAGTTAGAAATTTTCTTTACATGTTATAAAATGCTTATGATTTAGAGTTTAGGGTTTATGGTCTCGGGTTTGGTGTTTAGAGTTTAGGGTTTAGCGTTTAGCATTTAGGGTTTAGGGTTTAGGGTTTAGTGTTTAGGGTTTACAGTTTAGGGTTGAGGGTTTATAACATTTTAGTAAATTATTTTAATAAACACTTAAATAAAAATCACATAACTCTTTTTAAAATGTTATAAAATTCTTAGGGTTTAGGGTTTAATGTTCATCGTTTGGGGTTTAGGGTTTAGGTTTAGGGTTGATGATTTAGCATTTAGGGTTTAGGATTTAGAGGTTAGGGTTTAGGGTTTATAAGACTTTAGTAAGTTATTTTAATAATCGCTTAAATAAAAGTTTCAAAATACTTTTTAAAATGTTATAAAATGATTACGGTTTAGGGTTTGGGATTTAAGGTTTAGGGTTTAGGGTTTAGGGTGTAAGGTTTGGGATTTGGGTTTAGGTTTAATGTTTAAATTATTTTAATAAATAATTAAATAAAGGTTAGAAAACAATTTTTAAAATGTTATAAAATGGTTAAGGTCTAGGGTTTATGGTTTAGGGTTTGCGGTTTAGGGTTTAGGGTTTACATTTTCGGGTTTAGGGTTTATATATTTGTGTTTAGGGTTTAGGGTTTTGTTTTTATGGTTTACGGCCTATAACACTTTAGTAAATTCTTTTAATAGACACTTAAATAAATGTTACAAAATTCTTCTTAAACTATTTGATATTTCTCAAATACAAAATTTGGACCACCATCTCTACCTTATGTCTTGTGGTGCCTTGTATATTCTTGTTCTTCCATTTGTAGGTTCTTCTCCTACATTTCATGCTAGTCGCACCAATTTAAGGTCCCTATTGTCACCTCTCGTTAGTTTCTTGCAAGTCTCTTATCATTCTATCACCTGCATATGCTATATAATCTCTACACACTTGTACATTACACAATGTTGGTTTCCACATCTATCCATGGAGATATATTGACGCAAGTTCACTTTTGCATTTGATCATATTCAAACCGCTCTTTGATGTCTAGGTTCACCCAATATTGAACCGATGTGAAGGTATACAAACTTGAAAGAGAAAAGAAAGGGACAACAAAGGAAAAAAAATCTCACACTAAATCTAGATTCCTTATATCCAATACCTAAATAACTCCTCCATCATAATCTTGGTGTATAAAAATTATAATGAATATTGCAAACATTCAAGGGTGTACTCTAATAGATTTCTTGGCCCCTTTCTCAGAATATTTCATTGTAACGTTTTCCATAAATGTAGTAGGTGTTAAATCTATTTATGCATTCAAAATGTATTTTAAACAAGAGGAAAACATAATCTCACCCAAAAGGTTATTATTGAATTTTAGTAAAATAGGCCAAATTTCTTATCCTTTGGTAGATTTAAGTACCTATCTTTTGTGGGATGGGCGTAAATACACTTGTCAATTATTATATGCGCACACTAATTACTCATAATTTGAAGGAAGTGACATCATGATAGGTGCCTCCACCATTTTTTATTTATCGAATTTTCCTTCATGTGTTATCTTACGTTGTGCAAACAATCTACGAACACCTTAAGACATTAAAAAAGGGAGGTGAATTGAAATTTTTCTATTAAATCCATGAATATTTGAATTATTATTTTTGAATTCCAATTTGGGAGCAGAGTGTAAGAAGATGTATTAAATAATCATGAACACTCTCCGACAACTAGTATATGATGCAATATTTTAATAGTTATACAAATATGACTCGTTTTTGGTATTGAAAGGAAGTAAAAGGGAAACAATTCTTTTTCCTGAAATTTAGGAACAATGATTTGTCATTCATAGAATTTCATACGTCAAATGTTGCAATTGAACAATTTGTTTGTAATATGGGTATTCTTGGAAGCTAGATTTACTTTTACAATAAAAACAATACCTTCACCAAGTCAAATTTACATTCTTTCTTGAAATTATTTGACCAATAGGAAACTAAAGATCTTCAATTCCATAGATGATCAGTTGATCACAATTTTTCTCAAAAATGAAAGTGTCCAGAAATTCTTAAATGTAACATCAAGTTGAAGTGTTTGTTGTTCTCAATCCAATGACATTCATTTTACCTCAATCTCACACCATATGCTCAAGTTATCATGTGCTCATTGTTTGACCCAAGAATTACAATTCCAGTAGGTCCGTTGACTAGTTAGTTGACTAGGTTGATCATATAGTGAGTCAGCAGAGTGACTATGTAAGGTATGAGCTAATGATAGCTTGCTAAGTGTAATCCTCTAGCTCATTTATTTTTGGCACATTTTGTTGGTTTGTGCTAGTTTTATGGAGGTGTTGGAGGAGGAGGTGGAGGTGGAAATGGGGGAGGGGGAAGTAGAGGCGGAGGAGGAGGTTGTGGACGTGGAGGAGGAGAAGGATGGGGTGGAGGTGGAGAAGGTAGTGGGGGAGCTCGTGGAGGTGGTGGTGGAGGTGGAGTTTGAGGAAGACAATGTGGAGGAGGAGGAGGCGGTGGATGTGGAGGTGGTGGAGGAGACGTTGGTGGAGGTTATGGAGGAGGTGGAGTTGGATGAGGAGGTGGTTGAGGAGGAGGAGGAGGAGGAGTATGTGGTGATGGTCTTTGAGGTGGAGGTGGAGGTGGAAGTGAAGGTGGACGAGGTTGAGGAATAAAGGGTGGAAGTGGAGGACGGGTAGGTGAAGGACTATGAGGATGAGGTGGAGGATAGGAAGGAGGTGGAGGATGAGGTGAAGGAAGAGGTGAAGCTGAAGGTGGAGGTGGTGGAGGATGAGGAGGTGAATCTGGTGCTAGAGGAGGACGGGGTGGATGGTTTAGAGGTGGAGGTGGCGGAGGAGAAGGGGGAGGGGGATGTGGAGGCGGTGGAGGTCGAGTTATAAGTGGAAGAAGAGGTCGATGAGTTGAAGGTGTAGGTTGAAGTGGAAGTAGAGGAGGTGGAGGTGGACAAGGCGGAGGAGGAGGAGGACGTGGTGGTGGAGGAGGAGACAGAGGTGGGGGAGGAGGTTGAGCTAGAGGTGGAGGTGTTGGAGGAGGAGTTGGATGTAGAGATGCGGGAGGAGGAAGTAGAGGTGGAGGAGGAGGTTGTGGAGGTGGTGGAGGTGGAGGAGGAGGAGGAGGAGGTGGATGTTGGGAGTGGAGGTTGAGGTGGTGGAGAATGGAGTTGTAGACAAGGTTGGTGGATGGAGATATAGGTGGAGGTGGAGGATGTTGATGTGACGGTGGTGGAGGAGGAGGAGGAGGAGGAGGTGGAGGGCAAGGAGGAGTAGGTGGAGGTGGAGGTGGAGGTGGAGGAGGAGGAGGAGGAAGTGGAGGAGGAAGAGTAGGTGGTGGTGGAGGAGGTGAAGGTGGAAGTGGTGGAGGTGGTGGTGGATGTGGAGGTAGATGTGGAGGATGAGGCAGAGGAGGTGGAGGTGGAGGTTTAGGTGGA
Organism: Pinus taeda; assembly: GCA_000404065.3. Lineage (NCBI taxonomy): Eukaryota > Viridiplantae > Streptophyta > Pinopsida > Pinales > Pinaceae > Pinus > Pinus taeda. The sequence goes on from APFE030233434.1 coordinate 11,449, forward strand.
GGTAGAGGAGGTGGAGGAAGATGATGAGGTGGTTTTCAAGTTGGTGGTGGAGGAGCTGGAGTCAGTGGATCAAGTGGAGGCAGAGGTGAGGGTGGAGGTGGGGGAAGAGGAGGTGGTGGATGAAGAGCTACATGTTTATGAGGAGAAAGAATTAGGAGGAGGAGGTGGTCAAGGAGGAGTTGGTAGTGTATAAGGCGATGTGGGATATGGAGGTGCTAGAGCAGGAGGAGGAGGAGAATGTGGTGGAGGTGGAGGAGGAGGAGAGGAGGAGTAGGTGGATTTGGTGGAGGAGGAGGAGATAGAGGTTGAGGTGGACGTGGACGTGGAAATATGCAACTTAATTTAATATTCATGACTTAAGGTCAAATATTAAATTCTCACTCTCTTCTCCACTGTTGGAAATGAAAGCTACAGTCTCATGAATCCAGAACATCTCTCTTCACATACATAATATCCTACTATTTAATGATAAGTAATACATTTAGGAATATTTCCTCCATGCACAAATAATATCATGCAAGTACATGAAGTTTCTTTAACGTTTAGATCTGATACCTTGGCCAATAATTTGAAGCATATTTAAAGATTAAAATTTTGTGTTTATTTAGTTTAAAACTTTTATTAGTCCCTTAAACACTTATAGTTCTCATTTTATTGTTCAATGAACATTTTTTTTGGGAATGACTCATTTCATCTAATTATCATTGACTAAAATAGTGGTGGGTTAAAGTTAATGTCGTTTCTTGATTAAGAAGCCCGATGTTCTTCTTTTTTTATGTTTACTTGAGAAACATAGGATATTTGGAATCATGTATGGCTTTGTTTATTCTTTGGTTATTCCACATATTTTGCATAATTAATATTATTTTTTTACATATCTCATGGTTTAAGGAAAAAAAATAATTTATAGTTCACTTTTTGGCATGACCTAAGCTTCTTCACTTTTTAGATAATCCACTCTTCATCTTGTATTTTATTTCAAAATATTTATTAGGAAAGGGAAATATGTTCTACTTGGATGTTCGTATGGAAAAATGACCTATGCTCTAGCTTCCTATGTGTTCATTGTAGGGGATCTATTATATGGGAAAAACATTCTTTTAATGAAATTTTATTTTTGAGGTAAAGGCTAAAGGAGCAATACATGGAGTTAGTGGGAGGATGAGAAACTTTTTAGTGTATTATCATTTTTGAAGTGGAAATCCTTTGATGGTACTTATTTTGTAAGATGTTATACTAAATAACAAAAATTTTCTTCGTGGGCTATATTTTTTAACTCGAAAATTGTGGCTTTATATGAGTTTGTGTTAATTGATTTTTTTATCATATAGGAAATTAACTTTAATTATATATTTTGCCTTTTAGTCAATCTCTCATTGCACATTTTGTGTAAAATTAATATTTGAATTTAAGACATGAATATTAAATTGGGTTTCATACCTCCACTTTTTCCTCCTCCTCCTCATCCTAATCCACCTCCTCCTCTCCTTCACCTCCACCTCCTTAACCACCTCGATCTCCACAACCTTCTCCTCCTCTACCACCTCCACCTCCACCACATTCTCCTCCTTCTCCTCCTCCACGACGTACACATCCCCCACTAAATCCTCCTCCACCACCTCCACCTCCACCTCCTCCACCACCACCTCCTCCTCCACCACCTACAGATCCCACACAACCTATTCCTCCACCACCTACACCTCCACCTCCTCCACCACCTCCTTTTCCTTCACCTCCACCTCCACCTCCTCCACCTCCTTTTCCTCCACCTACACCTCAAGCACCTGCACCACCTATGCTTCCCCCTCTGCCTCCTCTTTCACATCTACCTCCTCCTCCACCACCACCTCCCCAACAACCTCCTCCAAATCTACCGTTGCCTCCTTTACCTCCACCTCCACCTCCACCACCACATCCACCTACCTCCACCTCCACCTCCATCTTCACACCACCACACTCCACCAAATCCACCTCCACCTCCTCCTCCACCTCCACCACAACCTCCTCTACCTCCACCTCCACCTCCACCTCCTCCTCCACCATATCCACCTCCTCTACCTCCTCCTCCTCCTCCTTCTCCTCCTCCTTCTACACCTCCTCCTCATCCTCCTCCACCTCCACCTCCTCCTCCCCCTCCTCCTCCTCCTCCTCCTCAACCTCCACCTCCACCGTTACCACCTCCTCCACCTCCTCTTCCTCCATGTTCAACTCCACCTCCTCTAGCACCTTCGCATCCTCCTCATCCTCCACCTCATCCTCCACCTCCTCCTCCCCCTCCACCTCCACCTTGACCACCAGCACCACCTCCTCCTCCTCCTCGAACACATCATCCTCCAAATCCACCTCCAACTTCACCACCACCACCTCCTCTTCCTCCACCTCAAGCCCCACCTCCTTCAACACCTACACCTTTGCCTCTACCTCCACCACTGCTTCCGCCAACTCCTCCTCTTCCTCCACCACCACTACCACCTTCTCCTCCTCCACCACCACCACCCCCTCCTCCACCACCTCCCCAACCTACACCCCCTCTTCCTCCTCCAAAAACCTCCTCCACCACCTCCTCCATCGCCTCCGCCTCCTCCTCCTCTTCCTCCAACACCTATGCCTCCTCTTCCTCCTCCACCTCCTCTAGCTCCTCCACCACCGCCTCCTCCACCTCTACCACCACTACAACCTCTTCCACCTCTACCTTCACCTCCTCCACAACCACCTTCGCCTCTTCCTCCTCCAACACCTCCACCTCCACCTCCCCCTCGACCTCTTCAGAAAAGCTAAGAAAGAAATCAAAATTATATATCAATTCATTCCCTTTATTTATGATACTTATTGATTCATTTTTTATAGTGATAGTAGATATCAATATATACATGATAACATAACAAGTAATATGTATAGGAATTTATAGTAATAAATAAGTAAATTGTGAGAACAACAATTTAATTATTTTATTTATTTTTTGGTAAATTTATATAGAAAAGTAACAGAAACTCTATTCTAAAATTTTCCAAAATATTTAAAAATCAATATATTAATTATATAATCTTTAAAAAATAAATAAGAAAAATTAAGTGGTCATAGACATAAATTCTTGAAACCCTTAAGTAACTTATAGACAGAAAACACAACCAAACTTGGTAAAACCTCCACTAAGTATGGTGGAACACCAATAATAATGATATTATAATCTCACATATGTGGAATCAAATGGAACTAGAAATATCTTCCAGCTCATTGGACCAAATGAGGTTAAGGTTGTTGAAAAACAAGATTACTGTTGGTATGCCTTCAATACCTTGGCTGCTAAGATGTATGTCTAATTTATTGGTGTGTTTCTAATGTATTAGCACACTAAGATATACTTTGATACCTTCAACCTATTTCAAATATTATAACAAAACAAAAATTATGATTTTCAATATCAAAGTTGAAAGAGCTCTGAACATAAAAATAAACACACCTCACAACATTTTCCTCTTATATTAAAAAATAAATAAAAATAATTTTAACTATTTTAAATTTATTGGTGTATTAAAAATTCAAAAATATATGATATCAATGCCAAATTCCAATGCTTACATTATTTCTAAATATTTATATTTAAAAATATTAAAAATACATTTTTATATTTAAAAATATAATTTACAAAATTAAATTTATTTGTAT
>APFE030233435.1:0-45880 GCA_000404065.3 Pinus taeda
GTCCCCATATTCTTATTATTGTGCCCCATAGAATCCCTCTATTTTTATTTTTGTGCCTTTATATTATTATTGTTAGGTCGGCTTGGTTATATTATGACCCCTTAGGCTTATATATATAGAAAGGAGGTTTTTTCATTTGAATCATCCAAGAATTGTTCATTTCTGTAATCTAAAGGAGGTTTCCCCCTCGCAGAGGCTGAATTCTAATGTGTTTATCTCTCTTTTCTATCTTTTTGTGCGTTGGTTTTATGGCATCACATATGTGCAAATTTTAGTCATTGTTTGAAATAATTAATGACCAAGGAAATATGAGTAAATTTGGTCATGTTATAAGGTACTATAAATTAACTACTAATAGTTGTATATATGAAAAATTTAGTTTTCATTTGTAATCACAAATTTATCATTTACAATAGTCATTTATATTTTTTTGGTAGTTTCATATTCATTATATAAATGACCAATTTAGTAATTTATATTCATTTCATTTACTTTCATTAATAATAATTATAAACAACTAATTTAGTCATTTTATATTCATTTTGTTTGTCTTCATCATTAATCAATATAAATTACTAATTTAGTAGTTTTAGGTTGATTTTATGTGTCCACTATCAATGAACATAAATTCTTTAGTATGATTTTGCAACTAAATTTAAAAAATGTCATACAATGTGCATGTTCATCTAATATGAAAACACAGTAACATATGATAATTACAATACTAAATAATATAAAGTACATCTATATAAATAATTTAAACCACAAATTATATATATGAAATGTACAGTATTAAAATATTAGTATTACAATATCAATTTCCAACTTAATAATGGTTGGAATACAATTTACACATGAAATATTGGTTCATCACTTCAAAACATTATCATTGTGTTTCCAAGGAATTGCAGGTGAATTCATCAACTCTAAAGACTTGACCATCAATCTGTCTGTGTTCATCTCATGCAGGATATTGGCTTTAAGGGTATCACTAAATCGATTCTTTTCACTCTCTTTCTGCATTTGTCGCTCCAGTGTTATTGTTCTCCTCTTTCTTCAATTCCCACTTCTTACCATCAATACTAAGTTTATCTTCTGAAAATGAAGATACAATGCAAAGTATAAGACATGAAAGATGATGAACACTAAAATATAAACTAAAGTAGACTATAAAATATCTTTATGACATATACCTCAACATCAGCAATGTTAATTTCATTTTTCCCCAGAAAGGCAAGAAACTCAAACAGGTTTTCTTTAGTTGGGAAATAGTGTCCATTATGTGGCTAGCTAACCTATTTAAACAAAGCAAATAAAATGTCACCATAAAAAATAACACCTTAAGAACTTAGTATTTAACCTTTAGGAAGAAATTAGGCACAATCATTCCAACTAAGTTTCATGCTAAAAAGCTCAAACTATTGATAACTTGTGAAAACAAACGGAAAAAAATACAACATATAATAAATAAGAGCCACGTCATGGCATTGTCGCTGCTTTTTCATTTTTCCGCAATTCCACCACCTGGATCTTGCTATAATAAGTTTAATAAAAACATAGAAACAATTGACATAATATCTTAGAAAATAAAATATGAAGTAAGAAATTTAATCAATTAAATAAAAAGATATGTAACTTGAAAAGCAATTGGTTCTACATAGATAATTCTAATAAAAATATTATTTTAAAAATTATATAATAATTTCTTATTATTAGTATATTGAAAAAATATATAAATAAAGATAGAGTTTAAAGTGGAACAAATTTCAATGATCAAAGTGTCGTATTTGAAAGTTACCTGTTTTGGTGGCAATTTCAGTTTTCACCACCTCAATGGTAAGAATAAGCTCTATACCTATAACACCAAAATTCGTAGGCAAACTATGTAGTCAAAACTCTATTAATCAGACCAACTACAATGATGACTTGAAATGTATAAAGACATTAAATTCATTTGTGAATAGCATTGATTAGAGAAGACACTCAACTACTACAAACTTAAAACATCCAATCTTTTCCATTTCCACAATGTAAGCATCATCTCGAAAATGATATGGCACAAAACTAATAGAAAAGGATTTATATGCACACCTTTCTTAGAATATCACTCTGGGAGATACCTCTCTCCTCGACTCCCAATGCAAAAATTGAATCCCAGCAATTGTGCATCTCTTGAAAGCAACAAATACCAATGGTCACATCTCTCTCTCTCTCTCTCTCTCTCTCTCTCTCTTGTATGAAAGAAAACATATATAAGTATGCATGAATGCATCATACATCATATAAAAATAGTATCATGGAGAAGAAAGTTGATGATCACACATGATTAATTCTTGTTTGCATCAAAGGTGAAAATAGGAACAATCAATAGAGGATCGGGGAATGGAGAATAACTCATATATTTTACGTCTATAATATCCACACATACTGATAATATGCACACCATATGAGTCTATAAGGGATAAACATAATTTATACAGAGGAAGGTAGTGGAGATACGATATAGTAGACTCTTAAAAAGGGTATGTTAGTATCACTGCCAATCATAGGCACCAACTGCTAAGTAAAATTCAACAATGATTGTAAACCTTGAGACATTAGAGTCTACTTGTGACTTCGCGTGGTAGTGAAAAACTAGATAGATCTCCCTAGTACAAGAAACTATTGTCACATTGAGATAAGAACAAAATCTAGATATTGACACCTTTTTGTTATTTGTAATCTTTTCTATAGTTAATTTACATCCATTGGTCCTATGAACATCGATGACTATCTGTCTCTCCATTTTATGGATAGAAGTGAAAGGCCTTGTATGATAAATATGCCACTAAATAGATTTCATATCCATGACTGCAAACTTTGCTATAAGAAGGAAATCATACATTCCCTCTAGCCTTTGTGTAGTCTTAGAAGTGCCACTTTTAGCAAGTTGTATCAATGGATCCACAAAAGGTATCATCTAGTTGAAAAATACAAAGCAATTAATTCAATTAATACCATCTTCAAAATAAATCCCAAGATGGGAACATTTCATTTAAAACAAAATATTTAAATCTATAGGATCATTTATAACTTAAAACTTTTGAACCATCAAGGCTACACCACAATATTTACCCGTATCAAAATCTCTGAGTTCTGACATGCTAATTTCAAAGTATGAACATGTTCTATTCACAAAATATACTTCTCTTTAGGTCCCATAGAGAAAAAATGAGTATCATCTTATACAAATCCATATGCTAATTTTGCAATCCAGAAACCCAAAGACAGAAATATTGCAATGTGTGCCTCTTCATTCCCTGTATTTATTTTCGTAGAAACTTAAGTAAAAGAGAATGTAAACAATTATATCATACATTTATCGAAGTAAACAATAAAAAATAAGTGTGGTTATTGGGAAGGATACCATCTTCTTTGTAAACAGGTAACAAATAACTTGCTATAGTGGCTACCAAAGTATTTTAGGCTTCATCAGCAGGGGCACTAGACAATGGTTCAATTGCATTAAACATTCCAACCCTCTAGTAAGGAAAGGTTAATTTACCTTATGACCCTATGAAGATATTAGATTACATTCATATCAATGATGTAACACCCTCCTCCCACATCCACCCAAGTAACCATGCCAATCGGGGAAAACATGTGGCGTGAGGCTACTATGATCAGATTCGACCTCCTATGTTATCTTAAGGAAGCAAAAATGATGAAACATCACACACAATCATCCAACACCATCAAAATAACCATTAGGAGACAATTCAATGGCTCAAATAGCATATCCTTGGGTCCCACTATTGTTATGGATCCCCTAGGCCATAGTCGCTTTCATGCTATGGGCAAGGGAGCGATTAGAAACCCAAAGTTGCTCTCATAGGCTTTCTTTCCAGCGACAAGGCACCAAAATTATTAGTTCTATGCCAGCAACCCCAGGATTTAAGCCACTTTTTCAAGCCCAGAGCCTAGGCCACTACCCAAAATGGAGTGATAGCTTAGAGTCAATAAAAATATAGGGAAACTATGATGCAAAAGTAATAAAATGAACAAGACCATAACCAAACCCCTACTAGCCATGACAAGGATTTCATCAAACACATCATCAACATGTAACCTACAAGTGTAAAAACTACAATTAAGCGTAGGGATCTTAGACTTATTTGAGAATCACTATGAACCATTGTTCCCTCATGTCAATTGCTACATTATCCTCTATTAGGTCATAAACAAATTATGCATTCATATATATGTAAAAACATTAACAGAGCCACACATAATTTCTATCATAAAATATACATATAATAATCATAATAGGAACATAATTACCATAAACATATCATCCATAAGATCGACATATACATCAATACATTTACACATGAAAAACAAGGGAATGAATTTCTCATTAATAAATTCAATGAACCAATCAGAAATGGGACTGGCACGTTCCACTTGACAATAGATTGGTTGAGCCAAGTCTCTCTTCAGCCAATCACCACCATTCAATATTCTAAGTATGAATGTGTAACTCATATAACACACCAAAAAAAATCAATCAACATGGATGCCACCGTAGTTCTCTCCCTACAGTGTGAGGAATTTGAGTGTCTTCTATTCTCTCAGGATTTACCATGCATCCATATTTCGATCTAGGGATCACTAGGACCTACACTGAGACACACTCTCTAGGCTTTATGATGCATCCCATCTCGGGATTGCTAGGCCCAACAGAGAGAAAATCCACCTCTTGGCTTTACCGCATATACGTCCATTCACCAACAAGAATTCATATGCCCACTGAGGCACACAATCTGGCTTTACCACAACCCATAGTTTGGTTCAAAGGGTTACTAGGCCATTCGCTTCATGATCCTTAGTCTAGTTTGGGGACTTCTCAAACCATGTGTTTGTCAATTTGGAGATCCACCCCACTCAAGTTCCAATCCAATCAGGCCATCCCACATAAACTCTATGAGAGAACCCATCTCATGAAAGCTATAAGGAAATGGAAAGGCTAGGCTGAAAATACTATCCACCTAGTAAAACCCCTGCCATGGTATTAAATAACCACATGAAAGCCCATGCATTCCAAACCTAACAAGGAAAATACACATGCAATTCGATACCTGCAATGTAGCCTGCAGTATTTGCTTGATCCTACCTTCCCATACTTGATCTTTGCTTCCTCTTGCCTTCTTCTCCTTTCTTGATGCAATTCCAAAGTGCTCCAAGAAACTCTAAGTGTCCAAGAGAGAGAGAGAGAGAGAGAGAGAGAGAGAGAGAGAGAATAATGAGAGAGCTCCAAAAATCAATTAATGAAAGGTTACCAACTAATCTTCAGAAGACTTTTTATGAATGAGGCCTCTATTTTCTTCATTTGGCATCATTTTCCTTTATTTTCCTCCTCACATGCAACTTGTGACCTTTCACCTCCCTTTTCTCCTCATTTCCATTATTTTCATAAATAATTGTGCCAAAAATGCCATTTTTCCTTTCCAAAGCCTTATCCATTTCATTTTCCAATTTCCTTAGCCATAAACAATAAAACAACACCCCCTAGGACGTCTTGCCCAACATTCAACTTGGAATAGCTTTCACATTGACCGTGGTCATTGTTTTTAACCTTTATTACATGGAATTTTCAGTAGGGATGTTACATAACCCTCCCCCTTGGGGGAGATAATACTCAGTGTTCAATCACACATATAGCTCAGTAACCTACTAAAAGAAGACATACTGCTCATGGAGAATTATAATACAACTAAATACAGCATTTACAAGGAAATATATTCTAAAAAAAAAAACATCGTGACAACATGATAGCATACCGCATAGTGGAGCTTTATAACACAGTTCATTACAGTATTTATAATCATTATCCTGCTGAGTACCAACCCACATGACCTCATAACATCATGATAACATAACCACATGATAGCATAGTAACATGACAACGTAATCATAATGAAATAACACCCATACCACATTGTGGATCTTTATAACATAGCTCATGGAAATAACATCCATATACATGTGTACATATAACAACATTACCAAAAATATACATCGAAAACATTTACTAAAGCATATATCAAAACATATACTAAATGTTATGAAACCAGCTCAAGAAAAGATAGAAAAGATAGATCAATGCCTTAGAATTCAGCCTCTTTGAGGGGGCAACCTCCATTACATTACATAAATTAACAATTCTTGGATGATACAAATGAAAAGACCTCCTTTCTATATATATGAGTCTAAGGTGTCATTAGATAATCAGAGCCTACATAACAATAATAATATAAGGGCACAATAATAACAATAGTGGGATTCTATCGGGAACAATAGTAACAATATGGGCACTACATGGGTACATCAATATAATAAGGGGGTTGTACTAATAATAATAATAATAATGGGTTACACTAGTAGTATAGGGGCCTAACATGCCCCTCTCCTTCAAAAATTGTTGTCCTCAATGCTTGAGTAGTTCTTGATGATTCTGTATAAACTTCTTGTCCTCCGATGTGGAATCTTTAGCAGGTATGTTCTGCCACTTGATGAGATACTCTGAAATTGATTGATTTTGTAGTTGTCGGGTTCTTGTTTCTGTGACTACTTCAGGTTCCAATATGATTTTTCCTTCCTCTTCAATTTCTGGCAATATTGTTTGAATTGGGATCTTTTGCAACTTTTGAAAAAGTGGCCATACTTATTCATCCTACTTTGATTCATTGCTTGCTTCGTTTATCCAATCTGGTTTGATAATAGAAATAGCATAAAACAATGCTTCGACATCCTCATCCTTTCTTGAGAGTGCATCTGCAACAAATTTTTTCTTCCATTTTCTATAGATGATGTCAAAGTCATAACCCAACATATTTGTGACACATTTTTTCTGTTCTTCTAAAGATAATAGTTGTTCTAAAAATTATTTAAGACTATCATGACCATTTAACCATGAATCTTCCATTCGGTAGGTCACCATTTTTTAAGTGCATGTAGTATTTCCAACATTTCCTTCTCACAAATAGCTTGCTTGAGATGTAGCAGTAAAAATACCCAATCACCTATATCAAAACATTTTTCACTACGATGTTGATCTACTTGTTGCTTCATTCGATTTTGCACCAAAGTGGCATTATCCTTTTAAAGTTGGAGAACTTGTCGTTGATGCACGATGTGATCTTTCACCACTTGAACCTTTTTCTTCTTGATATGTACTTCTATCTTTAGAGTTTGAGGAGTGATAATTTCTTCCAATCCTTTACAAGATATGGTCGGATTCATTTCGTGATGCTCAATGTGATCTTTCACTTCTTGAAAATTTTTCTTCTTGATATGTCCTCCTATCTCGATAGATTGAGGAGTGGTAATTCCTGCCAATTCTTTACAAGATATCGTCTGATTCATTTCTTCTATCTCTCGGGTTCGATCCTAGCGTATATCCTCTTCTTTTGATGTTTCTTGATCCTTTTCTTCCTCCTCTTCATACTCTATGTAAAATAATTTCTTCTCAACACACTTATGACCTTTAGTGCATTTGATATCACAATTGTAACAAAGCCCTTTTTCTCTTTTTCCTTCCAATTGTTGTGGTGTAACCCTTGTAGGTTGTGGAAGGATAGGAGAAACAACACTTCCATCTTCATAGCTGTGAGGGATAGAATTCATTTTTGCCATAATTTTATTTTCTATTATGTCACAAACCCCTTTTACTCTTTCCAATTGTTGTGGTGTTTCTCTAACGAAGGTGTTGCTCTTTGTATCCTCATAATGTGCTAGCATTTCCTCTGTGAGAATTGACCACGTAAAAAGTCATTTACGCCTTTATACCATAAAAATTGATCTGGTTCTAAATATGAAGATGCAATACATACCTTTTGTAACAATGGTACACCATGTAGATCAAAATATTGCTCCATTTGAAGTATCCAATTTACCGGATCGTTCCCATCAAACTTCCCCATCTTGTTTTTTCTTGATTTTAGGAGCTTGATCTTGAAACGACTGTAACTTTGTACTTTCAGATCTTTAAGTTCTAAAATTGTGATCTATAGTACCCTTTGTGTCCTCTTTCCAATTCCACTAGTATGACTCCAATTGGATTCTCCAATGAAGAGTTATGCCAAATCTCCCACAATGACCTGATTATAGACCTTTCCAGAAGAGTGAACTTGTATGAAGTGCCACGTGTCACTGTTTTGACCTTTAGCTCTGAAAATGTATAAAAGAAACTAAAGTCTATCCTCTTTCTATACCTTCTTATGAAATTGCAATCCGATGCTCAAAGAGAAAGTTATGACGATTTTCCCCAAGTCACCTATTTGGAATGTAATTCAGGTGTTTGCAAAAAGACCAACTTCCTCAGATCATATCTCCATGAATATAGTGTGAAAATCTCTTAAATTCAGACTCAAGGTTCAGCGCGATTTCTTCTCAAATGGGTTTTTCTTGCGACTTCGGAAATGTGACAGAAAAAAAGTTATAGAGAAAATTCCACGATGACCTATTTTGAGTAGCAAAACCGTAGAATCCAAAGCTCTGATACCAAATGTTATGAAACCAGCTCAAGAAAATATAGAAAAGATAGATCAATGCCTTAGAATTCAGCCTCTTTGAGGGGGCAACGTCCTTTACATTACATAAATTAACAATTCTTGGATGATACAAATGAGAAGACCTCCTTTGTATATATATGAGTCTAAGGGGTCATTATATAATCAGAGCCTACATAACAATAATCATATAAGGGCACAATAATAACAATAGTGGGATTTTATGGGGAACAATAGTAACAATATGGGCACTACATGGGTACATCAATATAATAAAGGGGTTTTACTAATAATAATAAGGGGTTACACTAGTAGTATAGGGGCCTAACACTAAACACCATATCTAAGCATATATCAAACAACATGTAGCATATACCAAACCATCATAAGAATATATCAACCACCATAGAGCATATACTAAACCACCATAAAGCATATACAAAACCACCATAAATCATATACCAAATCACCATAAAGCATATACCTAACCACCATAAAGCATATACCAAGCCAACATATCAAAGTTTCTTTGCCTCAACCAAAAAACAAGGAAGGATACATAGATTGCATCTGATCTGCCATCTCCCATGTAGCTTCATCGAGCCCAAGGTGCTTCCATTTCACTTTAACTTGCTTGATTGCTGAATTCCAGAGCATGAGTAGCTATTTCTGTAATATACACTGAGGCTCGAGTTGGAATTTTCGATCTGTTTCCACCTGCAATACTGACTAGTCAATCACATGATCAACATCCTTAACATACTTCTTAAGCAAAGATAGATGGAAAAAATCACAGACTTTCATAGTCAGAGGTAGTACAAGTCGATAGGATACTGGCCCAATCCTCTCAATGATATTGAAGGTTCCACAAAACTATGGTGCCATCTTAGCACAAGATACAATCTCCAAGGAGCTCTTATTCGGTTTGATATGCAAGTACACCTATTCCCAAACCTAGAAATCCTTGAACAACCTGTTCCTGTTGGCATAACACTTATTTCTATCCTATTATGCCTTTAGACTCTTCTTTATCACCTACATCTCAGGTTCCATGTCTGCCAGCATATCTAGCCCTATCAATACCTTGCTGACTAGATCACTCCAACTCATGGGAGTGTTACAACTTCGCCCATACAATGCATAAAAATCAATCATCCTAAATGAATCCTGATAACCATTGTTGTATGTGAACTCTACCAAAGAGACATACTCTTCCCACTTCCTCTGTTGATGCATCATGTACATCCTCAAAATGTCCTCCAATATCCTATTGACCCTCTCTGTCTATCCATCTATCTACAGATGATAAGTTGTGGTGAAGGCCAACTCTGTACCCAAACCTGCAAATAACTCCTTCCAAATTTTGGAAGTGAGCTTCACATCGCCGTCTGACACAATCTTCTTTTGAAAACTATATAGTCTAACCACATCTATGATGAATACCTGTGACACATCACTAGTTGAGAAAGTAAATTTCATCAAAATGAAGTGTGCAAACTTTCTTAATTTTTCCACAATGACCATAATGAAATCATGTTGTTTCACTCTCTTCGGTAACCCTATGATGCAATCCATGAAAATGACCTCCCATTTCCATTATGGAATAGCACTTGGTTGTAGCAGTCCACCTAGATGTTTACACTGCTTTCACTCAGTGACACTCGAAATACCTTGCCACAAATGCTGCTACATCCCTCTTCAAATTCAGCCAATAGTAGAATCTCTTCACCACAATTAATGTTTTATGATAACCTAGGTGACCTAAATAAGGTCTCACATGAAACTCCCTCAATATCACATTCTTTAGCTCAGTACTATCTAGTACATATACGTTGTCTTAGAACCCAACCAATCCATATGCTATAAGACAATAATCCATACCTTGTGCAGCTACGCTTGTACCTGTAGATGTTCCTATGCATGTACCTGTACTGCCACTAGTACCTATACTAGTACCTATACCTCTATATTCACTTGTACCTATACCAACATCCTACTGCAACCTATGCACAATATCTATATACCTGACATCTTGTTGATCTTCATACAAGATCCTATCTTGTAAGTTTGTCCCATAGGATCTCACAACTTCCACATGATGTACCTGTACCCGTGTACTTAGATAATATTCCAGCTTATTCTATTTACCTTCGATGTACTTAATCTTGAAATAAAACACGTTGATCATGGCCAACCACCTAGCCTTCCTGGTTTCATATTTTGATTTTTTAAACAATACCTCAACCCAATGTCATCACATAAAAATAGAAACCTCCTACCAAGAAGATAATGTCTCCACATCTTCAATGCATGTATGATTGTTGATAACTAAAGATGACATTTTGGGTAGTTATGCTCATGCTCATTTAGTTTCTGAGACTCATAACATACCACTTGTCCAACCTACATAAGGAGTCTACCAAGCCCTCTCTTGCAAGCATCTGTGCATAACACAAACTATTTTTCTAGATCTGCATTTTGTAGCATTGGTGCATGTATCAAAAACTACTTAAGTTGCTCAAAACTAGCCTCACACTCCTCTATCCATTCGAAATTATTACCTTCCCTCTGTAATGACGTGATAGGATAAGAAATCTACGAGAAGTTCCTGATGAACCTGCAATAATAGCCTGTCAGACCCATGAAAAATCTCACCTCATCCACACTCTTAGGAGCTACACACTCCATGATGACCCTTATCTTCTCTGGATCTATTGCAATTCCCTTCTTGGAGACAACATGCAGCAAGTAGTGTACCTCAGTTTGAAAGAAAATACACTTGTTGAGCTTAGTATACAACTAGTGCTCCCTCAATAACCTCAACATTGCTGCTAAATTCTTGGAATTCTCTTCCTCATTTTTAGAATATACCAGTATATCATCAATGAACACAATAACAAACTTATCCAAATATGGATGCAACACGCTACTCATCAAACACATGAATGTAGTTGGAGCATTAGTTAAGCCAAATGGAACAACATAAAACTTATAATTCCCATACCCGGTCTTGAACAAACTCTTATAAATGTCCTCCTCTTTGATGCATACTTGACGATATCCAGATCTTAGATCAATCTTCGAGAACATTGTCACTCCCTTCAGCTGATTGAAGAAGTAATAAATCCTCGACAAAAGGTACCTGTTCTTGATGGTCACTTTATTCATTTTCCTATAGCCAATGCATAATCTGGGAGTACCATATTTATTCTTCACGAACCATACTAGTGTGCCCCAAGGTGATAAACTTGGCCTAATGTATCCCTTGTCCAACATTTCCTTCAACTACAAATTTAACTTCGCCAACTTAGGTGTTCTCATCCTGTAAGGTGATTTTGATGCACAGCTACCCTTGGCACTAACTCAATAGAAATTTCCACCTCCCTATGAGGTGGCAAATTTGTAATGTCGTCAGGAAATACATCCCAAAACTGCTATAAAGTTGGGTACCTATTCAGCACATCTGCATCCTCAACCTCCTTTCCCTTATCACTATAAATATGTACTGCAAATAACATACACCCTTCCCTTCGGCTACATTTTTCTTGCATAATTGTCACCATCCTAGCTAATGTGGCATTCTTCTTACCTTGTAAGACTCATGGTTTGCCATTGTCATCGACACACTCAATAGCGTCACCGTAGTAGTCTACCTTGGTTCTATGAAGATACAACCAATCTATGGCCAACAACATAGTGTATGATCCCAATGGTAATACATTTAGATGTGTTGCGGTAGGCATAACATTCAAATCAATTGTGCAAGGTCTTACAGAATGGTGAACTCGCTTCTTTTTACCTATAGCCAACTGAACTAAGTAATACTTTACATGTAATTCCTTACTCAAACCACACTTATCCACCTAGTTATGACTAACATAGCTATAATTAGATCCGAGGTCAATAAAAATAGAAATAACTTGATGACAACTCTTACCGTCCACCTCAATGATAGATTCCTAGTGTTCTGCCTTCCTGTTGTCCACTGTTGCATAGATACATGGAATACTCTGACCAACATCGCCAACAATCTACGCCTCCTTTTCATCGTATATCTTAGGCCTTCCACCCCGATGCTACGGAAAATATCTTCTAAGGTGTTCCTCACCACATGCGCAACACTGAAACCAACCAGTGCCCTCAACTTTATGTTGTTGCTACTATAATTGTTACCCATGTCCCTGTCTAGCTGCATTAAATCTCTTTTGCCTTGCCCTCTTAGGATTCCATTTACCTCTACCTTTGTCTTTTCCCTTCCATCCATTTTTTGATTCATAATTATGCTTTGACTTCTCGTAGAAATGCTTCAATTTCCCAATGAATTCCTTGAGTGAATGAGGCTCATCATAGTCAATCTGATCTCTAAATTTTAATGGAAAACCACTGAAAAAATCTCTTAACTTTAGCCTTCTCATTAGTATGATACTGTACATACGTCAATAGCTCCAGAAACTTGGTTTTGTACTGTTCATCTATCATTGATCCCATATTTAGATCATAGAATTATTTAGCCTTACTATCGTAGTACCTCTTTGACAAGTATTTCTTCTTAAAAAGCCTCTTGAACTCCCGACAACTCAAGTCATCCGTGCTGATATCTCTTACCCACTTCACATATTCCCACAAGATGTTTGCTTTACCATTCAAGCTAAAGATAGATATTTTTTCCTTCTTCCTAAGTATCCAAGTTTGTGCATCTTCCGTCTTCTTCACATCTTCATTAAAAGTAGGTGGTTTTTATTTTTTAAATTCATTTGGCACATATCCCCTATCATTCCTCCTATAAGGATGATAGAAATAATGATCATGATCTTCGTCATAACCAAAACTAGAATAGTACCTGTACTCATTGCCACTGCTATTCTTAGTATCCAACAACCCTCCATCTCTCATTGTGTCAAATCTATCTGACCTATGTCTAACAGGAGACCTACGTTCATATATCCCATTAGTTCCATCCTCATGTCCATAGATGGTATGAAGCAGCCCTTATCACTACAATTCCGACAAACTCTGAAGAAGTATAGAATTAACCTCTCCTTTGTTCTCTTGTGCATGTACGATCGAATCATTATCTTCCTTACAAACCGTTATCTCTTCCTTTAAACTCCTCATTGTAATTGTCAAAAAGGAAGGATTTACAACATCATACTACTCTTCAGATTCATAGGGACGGTCTTTGTACTCAACCATTTTGCTAGCCATTTGATATTTATTCTTGCAATGAACAAAATGTTATATAAACCAAATCACAATAAATCTACATACCTTAATATAGCTTGGGGAGGATACCTTGTTTTCAAGATCACCAAATCAACATGATACATGTATAACATAAACATAAAGACATATATACATTCACAAATAAATATATCAGCATATAAACATCACTCTAGTTAGGGTCTAGTCATCAACACAAGGCCATAACAACAATGCATGCTATGACCTCATGCATGACAATAACCATTACTCCATTGTACACATTTCCACATCGAACCAACAACATGCATCAGAAATGCCTAATCAACTACACATACGCATAAACACATGTAGTCGAAAACAAGAGACCAATTCTTGTGATCAACCAAGAAGACTGGTACATGTAATCAACATATTTAAGAATGTAACCTAACATAAAAGGATGTAATTAGGTGACATAAAATCAACATGTAAGCGACATATAATCTAGATGTAACCATTCAAATACTCATGAAAAATACATTTCATGAAATAAATATCAAATTCTCCATAACGACCATATTACAACCATAATCAATCATAAAGAAAATGCAACAAGAATATGAAATACAAGTGTAAGAGGCACACATGCAACTGACATGCATGCATCACCAACACTCACCACCCATCTAGTCTAAGTGTTGAACTATGATATGGTATCACTCTATAACACCCTCCTCCCTCATCCACCTAAGTGACTATGCAAACTGGGGTAAACATGAGAGGATAGGCTACTATGATCAGATTGAACCTCCTATGTGACCTTAAGGAAATGGAATCGACGAAACATCATACACAATCATCCAACACCATAAAAATAACCATCAAGAGATAATTCAACCACATAGAGAACCTATCCCTGGGTCCCACTATTGTTTTGGATCCCTTAGGCCATAGTCATTCTCATTCTATGGGAAAGGGAGCAACCAAAAACCCAAAGTCACTCTCAAAGGCTTGCCTACCAGTGACCAGGGACCAAAATTTCCAGTTTTGTGTTAGCGACCTTGGGATTTAAGACAAACTTTTAGGCCTAGAGCCTAGGCCATTTCCTAGAATGGAGTGATACCTTAGAATTAGTAAAAATATAGGGAAACAATGATGCAAAATAAATAAATTGAACAAGACCATTACCAGACCCCTATTAGGCATGACATGAATTCGTCTAATACATAATCAACATGTAATCTACAATTGTAAACAATATAATCAAGTGTATGGATCTCATACTTATCCGAGAATCGCTATGAACCATTTTTCCCTCATGTCAATCGCTGCATCATCCTTTACTAGGTCATAGATACATTATTCATTCATATACAAGTAAAAACATGAAGAGATCCATACAGAGCTTCTATCATAAAATATACATATAACCATCATAATAGTAACATAATTACTATAAACATATCAACCATGAAAATCCACATATACCTCAATACATTTACACATGAAAATCAAGGGAATGAATTTCTTATTAATGAATGCAATGAACCAATTGGATATGAGACTACCACATTCCACCTAACCATAGATTGGTTGGGCCAGGTATTTCTTCAGCAAATCACCCTCGTGCCACATTCCAAGCATGAATGTGGGACTCATAGAACGCAAAAAAAAAATACCAATCAACGTGGATGCCAACAAATTTTTCCGCCTACACCATAAGGAATTTGAGTTCCTCCTAGTCTCTCAGGCTTTACTGTGCATCCAAAATCCGATCTAGGGATAACTAAGCCCTACACTTAGGCATACTCTCTAAGATTTATCGTGCATACCATCCAAGTATCACTAGGTCCAACAGAGATAAAATTCACCTCTTGGATTTACTGTATATCTCTCGATTCACTGACAATGATTCCTAGGCCCGCTAAGGCACACAATCTAGCTTTACTGCAACCCACCATCAGCTTAAGAGTTACTAGGCCAGTGGCTTTGGGATCCTTCGTCTGGTTGAGGGACCACTGAAACCATGTGTCTTTCAATTTGAATATCCACCCCAATCATCTTTGAATCCAATCTACCATCCCACATAAAGCATATGAGAGAACCGATCTCATCAAAGCTATTAGGAAATGGCAAGGCTAGGCTGAAAATACTATCACACTTGGAAAAATCCATACCATGGTAGAAAATAACAACATGCAATCCCACGCATGCTAAATGTAGCAAGGAAAATACACATGCATCTCCATACTTCTAATGAAGCTTACTGTAGCTGCTTGATCCTACCTTTGCCTGCTTGATATTTTCTTCCTCTTGCCTTCTTTTCCTTTCTTAGTCCAATGCCAAAGTGCTCCAAGAAACTCTAAGTGTCCAAGAGTGAGAGAGAGAGAGAGAGATAATAATGAGAGACCTCCAAAAATTAGTTGAAAGAAGGTTACCAATTGATCCACAGAAGCCTTTTTATGAATGCGGCCTCTATTTTCTTCATTTTCCATTATGTTCCTTAATTTTCCTCCTCACATGAAACATGTGACCTTTCACCCCCTGTTTCTCCTAATTTCCATTATTTTCATAAATAATTGTGACTAACAAATCCATTTTTCCTTTCTAAATCCTTAGCCATTTCCTTTTCCAATTTCCTTAGCCATAAACAACAAAATGAACACCCCCTAGGATGCCCTTCCCAACATTCAACTTGGAATAAGTGTCCCATCAGCCGTGGTTATTGTTCATAACTTTTTTTACATGGAATTTTCACCAGGGATGTTACAAAGAACATCACAAATTAATTTTCCATACACAACACACTATTTGATTAATGCATCTCTAAGTGCAGTGAATACCCAAGGAATACACCAAAATTTCTGTAGGATACAATCTCTACAAAAAAGAAATTAAAAGCACTGTGGTAACAATGCTTAAAACCAATATCGATAACATCAAGTAAAATGTTAAAGGTAATAACTAACCCCCAATAAATCCTTTGAAGGAATTGAACATACTTGTTATTGCATCTAGATCAATGAACTACAAACTAAGAGTTTTAATTCTCTCCAAAGCCTCTTTCCTATTTCTTTCTTGATTGTGACAAGCCTGTTATAGAACCGTGGGTATAATATCACCAACATATTTTCTTAAGTTAAGTTTTTTCAATTTAAGAAGGAGACAGACAACCTCCAATGCAAGTTCTAGTTCATGCTTCAACATCTTAATTAAAGTTGGCACCACAATTTTTCTAAATTCATCTTGCACAATGTGCTCTAAAATAGGATGAAAGGCTTAAATAAGTGCTTTTGGAGGTTTCTCCCTTGAGTTGAGAACCACTGTAAGGTACAATTCTAGAAAAATTGTTTGCATATCATAAAATGTTCACAATCATAAGAAGTTGATTCATCCAACCAATTGGGTAGTTATTTCTGTGTATAAGAGGTTTAAGCAAGCATATCTTATGTATTTAAAAAACCTTTACCTATAAGGGATTAATGGTAATCCTTATTTATTTAGAGATGTTTTGGTGTCATTTCATTGTTTATAATTTATAAAACTTCCTATGTAGAAGAATGATGAAAGCACAAGGCCCAGAATAAGTGATTGTTAGGATATTCTGACACATAGGAAATAGTTAAGTATAACTCGGTCTAGTTTAGAGTTAGGTAAAGTGTGTTTCTTTACTATGTACTTTTGTAACTTACAATCCAACAGTCATGATATGTTCTATAGTTGAAGTGATCCGATGGTTCATTCTCTCCTCAGTATTACCGAAATTTGATCCATGGCTTAACACCCGATTGCTCCATGATCTCTATTTGAAGAGCATGGAGGGTCATTTGTAGGGTAACCATTCATGAGAGAAGCTTACGTAATTTTTCATTCTTTTACTAATAAATTTCTTGAAGTGGATGCGTTGGCTCAGGCCATGGATTGTTTCCCTCTTTCAGGGTTTTAACCACGTCAAGAATACTGGTGTATTGATTTGTGATCTATTTGTGAGTGATGTCCTTTGGTGTTCTATATGAGGAACTTACCATGTAAATTCCTACATCGTACCAGAGCTATTTGAGGGCCACACCTGTTGGTGATCCAAATATGAAGCTGGTACAACTACATCCAATTGTCATTTCTAGATCTACCGTTCTTTACTACTTTCAGGCCAAGATTACTTCTCTATTGTGTTAGGAGCACCTATTCCAATGATAAACCTCCTTTTTTCACGTGCAAAGGTTTCTCGTAGGCCGAGCTACATAATTTTTAATATTTGGAGGTATACAGTCTTTATTCACAGTTCTAGCTATTCATCTCTCTGTTTATTTCGGTTTATTTAGATTTCGGTTTCTTTATTACCAGATGTATACCTTTCATTTCTGTGTATGCTCTTTGCCTTGTGACTCTGTGTGATTTATGAAAATTAAAAGTAGAAAGGAAGGATTTTTCTCATGCGTATACTCCTTTCCGCTGTGCTTTACTGTGATCTCGGAAAATCAAAAACATTGAGGAAATATTTAGTTTCCGGCTAAAGGTTTGTTTTGTTTTGTTTATGTCCGTGTTGGGTTTTTTGGTTTTTGTTTTGTAGGCAAAAAATAAATTTTCAGGTAAACACACACCCCAAAGCTTCAGTGACTACCAAAAAAAAAAACCTTCCTCTTTTCCAAAAATTACTAACATTTTAAACTAGCTCACTTGGTCCAAAGTTACTTTATGAGAATAGAGGTCTCAAGTTCAAGCCTTTCTTTTCGTTGAGTTACTTTTTCAAAAAGCACATGTAACTTATGTTTTAAAGTTACTTTATGTAGAAGTGTTCTCATCCATTATAAAAAGTGAGTCACTTATTATTCTAAAGTCTATTTATCTTTAATTTAAGTTACAATTTAGTGGGTAGCTCATAAAGTACCATTGTAAACATGACTTTCACTTATAAAAGTGAGTCACATATTTTTGCTTAAAGTGAACTAATTAGATTAAGTTTGGAAAGGGTTTTTTTTTTTTTAAATATAACATTATCATTCATTTCCGCACATTCACACACTTCATCGACATCTTCAACAACTTTTCTTCAAAAATACATAACTTCTTCACCAGGAAGCCATTTTCAGAGTTGTTTTTTTAATCAACCTAATTTTTCGAGATCTTTCCATTGGAGCACTTAGTTTTAGAATCCATAGCTTCATTTTATGTTAAAATATAAATTCCATGCCAATTTATTCTTGACAGCACCAACTACTTCCAATGGTGGTCCTAGATTGTGGATTTACTTAGAAGTAAAGGTATTTAAAGAATAGCCTCAGTCCAAGAAATTGTTGAAGCCTCAAAAATTTCAGGTCTACAACAAAGGGGATAACCTCCCAGTTTGGACCTTAAAGCAACTCCTTTTCTGTTTGGAATAGTGGCTCCGACTGGGGGTGATGGGACTAGTTTCCCAATCTGTTTAGGATGGATATACTAATGGGATGATGTTTTTTTTTTCATTTTTGGGTTTATGGGGTGAATGCTTGTTCTAAGTCTATCTTTTAACTATCATATGCAATCTATTCTAATGAAAGTATACATCTAATTTTAAACTATCTTGGGAGTAACGTTTCACTTATGCATTCTAAAATAGTTTCTAACAACAATCAATAATGAAAATCATTCAATCACTACGAGAAAAGAGTACGTTAAGAATGATTGTTCCGTATAAAAATTTAGACGAAACAATTATGAAAAACATATCGCATAATAATTATCCATATACTCAGCATAAAAATAAGTTAACACCATACAAAAGTGCAATAATGACAACTAAACATTCAAGCTCTCATATATCAATAACTAAGAATAATTTATCACTAGGCACATAAGTAAAAAGTATTAGGAAATAAAAGTACCATTGGTAATAAGTTCTACTCATGAGCTACAACAATATAGATTTATCTTCAAATCAGTCAACATCCACTAAGAGTACAAAAGTGAATTTCAGTAGCAGACATCAAACTCATATAGAAATAAATCTTCTTCCATTATTTTATCAAAACCTCCTCACTGGGGGGCAAAATGCACGTTCTGAAGAATTGTTTTCGATAAAACTCTGGACCCCTCTTCAATGGAAGGAGAGGAGTTTAAATACTACTTTAGGAAATCTAAAAATAAATATTACAAAAACAGATGAGGAGGTTTAAACGAACTGCCTCATTTTGAGCAAAAATGAACTAAAAATAAAACTAAACTGTATCTATGATAAATCCTGCATCTTCTCCTTTAAATTGCAAATATCCAGCATTGGTTTTGAAAGCATCAGTTGGCCGACTTTAGCTTTTAACTATCCTACAAATACAGTGTTGGCAAGAGCTGGCACTATCCTCTCGGTAGAGGTTATGAGGCATTTCAGGGTCATCCATTGGCTATGTGGCTTTACCAAGTACTGCCAATATTTGTCCCAGTTTAACCTGTTTACTTGTTTAATCAATTCTTCCTTTTCTTCTGATATTTGTTTTCACTTTGTTTGAAGTTGTTGTGCCTTTGGGAGGAATTGTGGTGTAGTCTCTAATATTAAATTGGTTTTGTGCATATTTTCTCTTATGTACTCAATTAGACTGCTTGTTGCTGTCACTGCCTCCTCCATCACTTGCTCTACTTCTTTAAGCTGGGAATCCCATTTTGCAAATAGCATTTCTTAGTGTGATTTGTTGATTTTGGGCAATTCCACTATTTTCCCTTCTTCTTCTCTGTGCCAGTTCAAGAAGTCTGGAACCTTCTTAAAAATTCAATCATAATCAAGTCATGAATCTACGACTTGATTTGTAATACTATCACTTATTTCACAATGGGAATTCCATTGCGAGATCTTTTGGCAGAGTATTTCTTCCTGTTGCAAGAGTTGAGTATTAAGAGCGAGTGCTTCTGTAATAAACTCCTCAACCTTAGGATCATCCTCATGGAAATCTATCATAGCCTTTAACTGTTCTTCTTTATTGGCCAAACTTATTTGATGATCCAATTGCATCTGTTGGAAGTCTTGCTGGAGTCTTGCCAATTTTACCTCTGCTTCTTGACTGATGCTGACTTGTTGTAGTTGTTGTTCAAGAAACAAAATCCTAACCACCTTCTCTTTTAGTAGAATTTGAACTTCTATCACTTTATCAATTGTTGTCGAAGCATACACTCCTGCGATCTGAGAGAGTCTTGTTAGGTTTTCCGATGGGTCTGTAGTTGGGTCCTTCCAAAGAACATCCAGAGGTTCATCCTCTAGAGTGAGCATGACATCTATCTTTCTTTTCTTCCTCTGCCTCATGATGACAACCTTATGTTGCGGGCTATAAAATATGTCTATAGGAGGAATCTCCTCTATCTTTAATGAAATTTCGGACAACGGAGCAACCTGAATAAGCTCCATCTCTTGAGTATTGATAGTTCCCTCTAACACCATTTCTATGGCTATCTCACCCGGGTTTGTTAGTGGCTTTGTGCTCTGTTCCTCAGTGTTGATTAATTTGTTAAAATTTTCCCATTCCCCTTCTAGATCCACTTCAAGTGGCTTTGATGGATTTGTAAGGGGAGTGTGAATTTTAGCTTGTTTGGGGGACAAAAGCCACTAGTCAGGCTTCTCTATAGATTGAGTTGTGTCCTTAATTGACCCCACTTCTATTGTGTTGACTCTTGGATTGATCACCAGACCTTTCAGCTCATTATTTTTTAGAATTTGATATAGACTTCTCTTCTTTTGAATTATCACTTATGCGAACACTAGGAGTAGGCTCCCTTATTGGTTCAATGAGCAATTGGTCCAACAAGATTTTTGCTAACCTCTGCTTTCTATATTCGTCAAACTTTTTGGAGTTTTTCTTGGTCAAACTAGATTCGTACCATATGTAGAACCTCTCTGAAAGTGTTCTTCTGCAAAAAGACATCGTCAAAGGGATCTTCTTCATTGGTAAACACTTTTATTTTAGCCATTGTAGTAAAATTACTTACAACACCAAAGGGACCGTCCTGTCTCCCCAGAAAATTTGGCAGTTGTAAACATAGAATATTATCAACCTCTTCAAAAGCATGACCTAAGTCAAATAGTGCAAACACTTAGTAGACTACAATAAATTGAGGCCAAATGGCCTTCTTTGAATCTTTCAGTACTTTGTTCATTCCCCCAAAACCATAGTTCTGGTAGGCTATTTCTCTGGCCATTAGTTTGTAGGGGACATAAAAGGGAAGAACATGGGGTGAAGCAATGCTTCCAAACACCCTAATGTATGTGAACAACTCCTTCCCAAACCACTTTCCCATAGAGAGAATGCCAACTTCGGCCTCTTGGGAACATAATGGGGAGTATTTGTTGAAAATCATTCTATGAATAGGGAGCATAACTCCATGGCAAATCTTGAATAAATTTGGGATGAAATTGGATTCCCACAATAATTTGTGATAAACCAAAATGGGGAGAGGGTTTTGGAACGTCCACCTCCATCCCATGATAGGAAAATCAGAAAAAAAAAAACAAATGGCATCCATGACATATGCACTCAAAAAGAACGGAGGGTAAAACCTTGTAGAAAATCTTACTTTTTTTTTTTTTTGATATCCTAAAATGGCAGAAGCTAAACTATCTGATAAAATTTGGGCCCAATCCATTATGGTGGCATTAGTAGCCACATCCAATAAAGCTAACCACTCTGAAGAAACTTAGTGATATATGGGCTCCCAAACAATCTACACAACATTGCAACGGCAAAATAGTAAGGAGAGCATAGAGAGCTAGTTGTGTACATACCATTTTTATCCTTCATCAATCTTTCCTCCTTGCTTGACTACTTCTTCGTGCACTCTGCCAGGTCTTCATTCTCCTTGGCAAAGTTTTCTACAAACTACTTGTTGTAGGAAGCCTGGGATTCTAGCAAGTGATACATGCATCTCAAGTTACTTGGAGTAAATGATCCGATAACCTGTTGGTTGGCCATCTTGAATTCCCTATCAGATATCTTTGCATGATCTATGACCCATTTCACCATATCAGTATAGGAGAGTATCTTTTTCCTTGCAGCGATATGATGTAAAAACAAGCATGCAAGCTCAGTTAAGGATGCTTCTAAGGAGTCGCGTCCATTTGCTGTAACTGTAACCTTCATAATCCTTGGGTTTTATTCTTCTAGTAGTTGGTACATGGCCTTATAGGTAGATATTCCTACGACCCTAGTACAAGTGGTATCTATGAATAATGGAGTCATTTCTGCTTTCTCAGATGTAGGTCCCTTGCCTTTCTTCCCCATCTTATTTTGTATTACGCTTCGTGCAATCTTCCTGAAATTTGCAATCAGAAAGCAAGGATATGATTAAGATGCTAGTAAATGCAGGAAATATCAATGACAAGAGAGAAATAAGGTGACAGGAAAGCTTCAATTCTTTAAATCATATCAAAGATATCAGCTTCTGTAAAATGGTCCTTTACCTTGATATGGATCATTTTTTAATAAATGACCACTGATCGACCATTAAGTTAAAATTTAATGTTCATAACTTTTCCTTGAATAACGAAAAGTACTGTCATAAAACTCTCAACCCTTAGATTTGTGATAAAGCGATTTTGCAATTTGCTTCGCAATATCGCAGATCACAATAATGCAAAACCTATTACCATTAGAAACCATTGCTTCGTCAGGCAGCTGCGATATGTGATTTGTGAGAGGCTATCGCATTTTGCAATATTTGGATGTGTTACATTTAAGAAGCACCATGAATTTTGGAATTTGCGATGTGAGAGGCTACAAAACTTTATGATCTCGCATTCTCGCGGATCGCATTTTCGAAGCATTCTTTCATAAGAGATTCTCATTGTTCCCTCTTGAGATGTGATAATGTTGTTTAAATATGTGTTTTAAAATCTTCTCTTAATGTTTGAGACTTTCCGTTATAAATTTTTTCTTAGGTCTTTTAGTCATGTAGCGCTTTTTATAGGGAAGCTCATAACTTGTAACGTTTTACACGATTGGGGTATGAAAAGGTAATTTATAACTTTTAGCAAGTTCTTCTTTGTTATTTTGTTTTATTCTAAAAAAAAAAAAGGTAACATTAAATGCTAAGATTTATATTTTTTGGAAGGGTCCCCATTTATTAATGTTATTGCTAATACTAATAAATAGGGGGGTTGTTGATGGTCACAACATAAACCAAACCTCAAGATCAAGATAAGGAAGCCAAATGGGAAAATAGGCAAGAGCAAGTATGTGGGTTGATAGGGATATATATTTATCTAGACCTTAGATTCCATATCACCTAACTTGATACTCCTAATGAAGCAATGAAACAATTCACTAAAGTTTTTGGAATTAAAAATGAAATTAGAGCCCATCAACTTGAAAATGAGTTGCTTACATGGACCCCAATAATTTTCTTCCATTGAAGATTTTTTGTCCAAGTTCAAGACCCTTAGACTTCTCTTGGAAGGTGTTAAGCTTAAAAAAGAATATGGTCACCTTATCTATTCTATTCTTAGTAAGTTGGGACCAACCTACTCTGTGTTTGTTTCCACCTTCCATTCTACTAGAGAATCCTTCATTTCTCAATGACAAGACTGCAAGTCCCCCTCTTTTGATGCCTTTTGTGATTATTTAATAAGAGAACAATAAAAACTCTTATATCTTGGTCTTCTTAATCTTGGAAACTCTTCTAAGAAAGCCTTAGATATCCAACAACAAACAAATTCAAATAATCCTAAGAAGCAGTATCGTAAAAAGCATGGTCCCAAACCAAACAAGGGTCCTAAGAAATTTTAGTCTCAAAATGTAAAATCATTTCAACAAAATGATAATGAAAATAAAAACAAAGGGAAGAAGGTTGATAGAGATTGCTATTTTTGTAATCAAGATGGCCACTTAGAATTGAAATTCTTTAAGAAGATGGAAGCCTTGGAAGCAACAATGAAGAAGCATAACAT
Source organism: Pinus taeda (assembly GCA_000404065.3). NCBI lineage: Eukaryota > Viridiplantae > Streptophyta > Pinopsida > Pinales > Pinaceae > Pinus > Pinus taeda. The sequence goes on from APFE030233435.1 coordinate 24,628, forward strand.
CCATTTGGAGCACTTTTCAACTTCAACTTCATCTCCAGGAATAACACTTTCTGCATTTGGTCATCAAGCATTAATGTATCTTCTTCTCTCATTCTCATTAGTAGCTCATTGATTCTGGAGCTTCTTATCACATGGCCAAAAAAGAAGTTGTCTTTTCTTCTTTAATGATTGTAACACCAAAAATATAGATGTTGGTGATGATAGATATCTTAGTGTTGTAGGGACTGGAGCTGTTCATCTAGATAATGGTTAATTTAATGATATATTATATGTTCTAACCTTATCATGCAACCTTATATTTGTATATCATATAACCCATCCAAGTGAAGGTAAAATCATTGAATTTTCACCTCATGATGTTGTAATTAAGGACCTAAGATATCCTAGACAGATTTTAGCTACTAGCATTGCTGATGATTCTACAAGGATGTATAAGTTTAACAAATTTGGGTCACAAATCTTCCTTGGGTATTTTTTGCTCATAATGATGAAGTGAGAAAACTTTGGCATGAGCGATTTGGTCACTTAAACTATCGCTCTGTTCAGAATCTATGTAAGGAAAATATGGTGACGGTTCTTCCAATGGTATCTTGAAAAGATGGTGTTTGTTCTAGATGTGTGTTCAGGAAAAATCATCGGGATAGTTTTGAAAAACATGCCTCTTCGCATGCCTCAGCCCCTTTACGACTTGGGCATAGTGATTTATGTGGTCTACTTCCATTTGTTTCATTTTTTGGCTACAAGTATTTCTTAACTTTCATTGATGATTTCTCCAGATGCAATTGGGTATAGTTCATAAAACTCAATAGTAAAGTATTTAACATGTTATTGGCCTTTAAATCCTTTGTTGAAAAACAATATGGACATCAAATTCTTGAGCTAGAATTTGATAATGGTGGAGAATATGTTAAAAAAAAATTCATAAACTTTTTCACCAAGAATGGAATTCAAATGCAACATATTGTTCCATATACTCCACAACAAAATTGTTTTACTGAAAGGAAGAATTGCACCTTAAAGGAAATGGCTAATTGTATGCTTCAATCTAAAGGACTCAATCTTAATTTTTGGGTAGAAGCAATTAACTGTGAAAATTACATAGTAAATCGCACTCCTACTAAGGTTTTAAACATTATCACTCTAGAAGAAGCATGGAGCACAATTAAGCTAGAGGTAAGTCAATTTCGTGTTTTTGGAAGTGAAGCATGGGCCCATCCTCTACATGAGGAACATAAGGCTTTAGAACCTAAGAGTGAAAAATCTGTTTTTGTTGGATATTCTGAAGATGTCGAAGGATATAGACTTATTCCACTTATGTCCAAAAATGTTATCATTAGAAGAGATGTAATGTTTGCTGAAAATATATTGGCCTACGAGCCTAGTTCAGCGGATGTGACACCTCTCTCTATCGCTTCTACTTTTGAAATATTTCTTCTTCACATGATGACAGTGAGGATGAAAATACTCCCCCCACTTCTTAGGATCCTCCTTCAGCTCCTCAGATTCCAACATGGGCCCATGCTACTCAGGATGTAGCAGTTTCTCTTGCCGATGATCCTACAGATCAATGACATACATGTTATTAGTTCAATAAAGCCTCTTCTTCACTGGCTCAAGCTTCAGAGAATTATGATCTTGACACCTTTGTAGAAGCTTTAGGCCATCCAGATTGGGAAGCAACTATGGATGAATAATTATGGGGAGGAGATTCTGGGGTGAACCAAAATCCCATTTCCCCAATAAATCCATATTGAGGCCTGCGGGCTATGGTCCCACGAAGCCTTTCAAAATGCATGATGACGTTCTTGTCATTCCTCATCCACACACGTGCTTCCTTTTTGGGGTTCTTTTCTACTGTTGATTCTGCGAATTCTTTCTCTTCACATTTACTGTTCACATCATCAAGATTAGAAGCTAATTACCACTTCTCATACTCCATATTCTTTTGTCCTTCATTAAACTGAGTCCTGAGCTTCTCGTGGGCAGAATTCAACCCCCCAATCGTGGACTCCTTCTGCAACAACATGGCTTGGATTTCTTCATATTTTTTATTCACGGCATCAATATCCTCTGCCCTTTTATTCAAATCTTCAGCCTGCTTCTCCACCTAAATTTTCTTCTCCCGAAGCTTAGCAATGACATCATCCAATGCTCTTTTTCATTTATCCGATATTTCACGAACATAATGGGATTCGATCTTGATCCTTTCCATAGCGAACCACTCATTCAGTGCATCTACGAGTGAATCACACAGCTCCTCTGCCCATAAATATAGATTCCGCATCGACATAATCTGACCTTTTCCTGTGAAACCAAATTTCCCAATTGCTGCATGCATTTCTCTTCTTTAATACCTGTATATTCATTCATCATGTATTGGAGTGTAGACACAAACAAGTCTATTTTGTCTGCCAAATGCGGGTGAAAAAATTCAAACAGAAAAGTAAAACACAGACATAAATTCACAAAGAGGCATTTTCTTTATTTACAAACTCAGATTACAATTTAAGGCATCTCATCCTTAATCAGGAATTCTCCAGCAACTACATTTTTCGCTAACTCACACGCACAAATTTTTCTCTGTTTTCTTGATTCACTAATGAATTCTTAGTATCTTGTTACACATGCATTCAATTTTAATTGAATTTTTAACTGAAATTAGTTTACTAACTGAAATCGGTTCATGGTTCTCCTGGTTTTCCACCTGTCTTCTTTCTTTAATTTTTTTCCACTAAGGTGTTTGGATGCTCTTGCATTAGACTCCTGAGGTACAAAAAATTATGACCTCCTTGTCATATGATTTTCCTTTTCATTAGCAATTCTACCCACTGTTTCACTTCTTTAGTGGAATTTCCTTCATGGTCGTGAGTTGCAACCAAACCTATGAAATAGCAAGTCCTCCCTACTACCAAGTGCCTTACCAAGCTTCTCTCATGAGCTTAGTCTTTCGACGTCTCTCTGGTTCTCTCCTCTCGAACCCATTGAGCACTCCTGCTCCAGGTTTGTTGTAATCTTCTCACCTTCACAAAATAAATTAAAAAATTATAATCTTACAAATCTTTAGCGAACTGTATCACTTATTTCTTCAAATGCAAAAAATCCTCTCCACAGGAAATCTTTTCCTGCTCTGATACCACTTGATGGGGAGGATATTCTGCGATGAACCAAAATCCCATTTCCCCAATAAATCCATCTTAAGGCCTGTGGGTTATGGTCCCATGAATCCTTTAAAAATGCATGATGACGTTCTTGTTGTTCCTCATCCACAAACACGCTTCCTTTCTGGGGTTCTTTGCTGCTGGTTATTTCACGGATTCTTACTCTTCACATTTGTTGTTTGCATCATCAAGCTTAAAATCAAATTCTGACTTCTCATCCTCCATCTTCCTTTGTCCTTCATTAAACTGAGTCTTGAGCTGCTCATGGGAATTCAACCCGCTAAGGGTGGACTCCTTCTGCAACAATGTGGCTTGGATTTATTCATATTTTTTTATTCACGACATCATTATCCTCTGCCCTTTTATTCAACTCTTCAGCCTGCTTCTCCACCCAAATTTTCTTCTCCTAGAGCTTAGCAAGGGCATCATCCAGTGCTCTTTTTCATTTATTGGATATTTCATGAATAGAATGGTATTCGATCTCGAGCCTTTCCATAGAGAACCATTCATTTAGTGCCTTTGCGAGTGAATCACGCGAATCCTCTGCCCATCAATACAGCTTCTACATCAGCGTAACCTGACCTATTATTGTCAAGCCAAATTTCCCAATTGCCGCACACATTTTCTCTTCTTCAATACTTGTATATTCATTCTTCATGTATTGGAGCGGAGACACAGATAGGTCTAGTTTGTCTGCCAAATGTGGGTGGAACAATTCAAACAAAAAAGTAAAAACACAGACATAAATTCACAAAGAGGCATTTTCTCCAGCATCTCAGTCTTAATCAAGAATTCTCCCGCAACTACATTTTCCCCCCTCTCACACGCATAGTTTTTTCTTTGTTTTCTTGATTCACTAATGAATTCTTAATATCTTGTTACATATGCATTCAGTTTTAACTCAAATTATTTTACCAACTGAATTCGGTTCATGGTTGGCCTGGTTGTCCATGTGGTTGTCCACCTGTTTTATTTCTCTAAATTTTTTTACACTAAGGTGTTCGGATGCTCCTGCATCAAAGAATATCATTCATTATTGGAAAATTCCATTTCACTTTATTTAGCAAAAGAAGAGTATCGTGGTGTTGTAGAAGCTAGCAAGGAAGCCCCGTGGCTTCGTCAGATCCTGTCAGAGTTTGGCTTTCAGCAACAACATCCAACTATACTTTGGTGTGATAATCAAAGTGCCATTCAACTATGCAAAGATCTAGTCCAACATCAGTGCAACAAACACATTGAATTTCACATGCACTTCATCATAAATCTCATTCATGACCACGTCCTTGAAGTGCAATATTGTTCAACAGATGATCAAGTTATAGACATCTTTACAAAGGCTCTCATAGAGGCGAAGTTTACTAAACTTCGATTTATGGTTGGATTTAAGGAAGTTTTCACTAAGGGGAGATAGGCTCTAATGCCTCCTTCCTTCTCGTATTGTGTCATATTTGTACATACTTCAATCCTATCCCAAGTTGTTCTTAAGGGGTGATGTTAGGATATTCCGACATATAGGAAATAGTTAAGTATAACTTGGTCTAGTGTAGAGTTAGGTAAAGTGTGTTTCTTTACTATGTACTTTTGTATCTTACAATCCGATGGTCACGATATGTTCTAGAGATGAAGTGATCTGACGGTTCATTCTCTCCTCGGTATTACCAACATTTGATATGTGGCTTAACACCTGATTGATCAATGATCTATATTTAAAGAGCATGGAGGGTCATTTGTAGGGTAACCATTCATGAGAGAAACTTATGCAAATTTTTATTCTTTTATTAATAAATTACATAAAGTGGTCGCGTTGGCTTAGGCCATGGACTATTCCCTCTTTGAGGATTTTAACCACGTCAAGAATACTAGTGTATTGATCTGTGATCTATTTGTGAGTGGTGTCATTTGGTGTTTTATCTGAGGAATTTACCCTGTAAATTCCTACAGTGATAACCTTGTTTTCCTCAAATAGAGGAAAATTATTGAACAATAATAAAGTAAAACATGAATTAACACAAAAATATTTTCCATTTAGAAACTTCCATTATCAAACTCTCCAATATGGAGTTTGAAAATTGTTGCTACTTATAGAAGAAGGAAATGTTGGACATATAAGAGCACTCTCTGAGAATAAATAACACACCCATTTTCCAACCCACTTGTAAGACAAACCTAAAGCATTTTAGGAACACATGAAATGGTTGAGATATAAACAATAATGAATTTGGAATCCAAAAACATTGCCTCTCATATATTATTTCTAAAATGATATGAATCATTTTCACGAGACTTCTCTAGCTCATCAATTTCATAAAAATGAATGCATGAACTACAAAAAAAAACATGTAAGGCTAGAACTTACCTAGTGAAGGAGATGAATAAAGACCCTCTTATTGACCTTTTGTAATCAAAATTGTTCCTATGAAAGCACACAAACTACAGATGCTTGCACATATATAAATCTTGTGAAAGCATTCTTTGCTGTAGTAATAGATAGACACCATATAACAAGGAAACATGATGTAGAGCTAACTCTCTTCCTCTCTCCAAAATGTGCTATTCTTCTCTTTTGGAGTTAGTCTCACCCCAAATGTGTTTTACAATAGGTGTGATTTTCTAATTATTAAAGTGCGCAGAATGCCTTGATGGGAACTATAATTCTATCTCTCATCGCTCTTTCTTCCTAGAAGTTTGTTTTGGGGAAAACTAGTGTCTATTTGATCTGCTAGTCCCACTAAGACAGGTAGCTATCTTAGAAACAAACAATTCAAAGTAACTTGTGTTTTTATTTATGTATGATAGATAAGACTGAAGCAGAGAGCACCAACCTGAATCTTTCGCTTGGCTCCTTACTTGTTCCCTCTCTCCTTTGATAGAGCTTGCACTCCTTTCTTACTTGTCCTACTTTAAAGAACACATGTAGAGGCAAAGCAACAAAACCCCATCAAAGCATAGAGATTTATAATACCAAAAACAATGCAGAATCATAAGTACATTAGCCATACAATTGCATTCACAAATAACAAGATTCACAAATACAGAAGTATATGGAGGAAAACTCAAATAACTTTATTGATAGTAGAAGTAGAAGAGAGGATTACAACACAGTTGTCTGATCCAGCATCATCCTTCCAGCATGAAAGCCCTCTTCACCTCATGAAAAGCAAGATCACCCAACAATTCAATGTCTCAAAGAGAAACCAACAACACTTCCTTACAAATTACAAAATTCCAGCCTTCAGATCTTTGTGATGAGGGATCCATTTATAGATATTTGCAGAGGGGTGAGTCAGCTTCTGGGTTTTTTATTAGTGTCATTTCACTGATAGTTCTTGGTTCAACTTGGAGATTTCATGATCTCTTACTCATCCCTGGGCGAATTCAGAGAGGAAAACGTCATAGATGAAGTTTCTAGAAGATTCCCTGGGTTTCCACTTAGTAAACTGCCTCTGCCATTTGTCTACTCTCACCCATCGAACCCCACAAAAGGCTCTTTCAAGATGCATCATGCTTGGCTAGTGTAGAAGCTAGTATGCATCGCACCCTAAGCATGGAGAAGTCTGTATGGTCCAGTTTTGGATAGTTCTGAGAGGTTTTTCAGGTGGAACTTCTGGGAAATGATGTAAATAGTTGAACATGATCCTTTAGGGTGTGGAACAACACTTTTAGGGGTTTAAGAGCCCTTGGTTTATCGACATATGTGATTTGGGTTGCAGTGCCCAAATATGTCTATAACAGTTGCCCTCTAAAGCATGAGGTCATAAATCTTCTGATGTCAGGTGAAATACTTTATCATGAGGATTTGAGGTTTTTCGAATTGGAAGGTGACCTGTAATAAGATACAATACAATACATTATCTTCATATTATTTTCATGATCTAGCTGAGGCGGGCATTCCCATGTTCAACTTTATAAATTCATTTTCATGTACATAGGATAGAAAATCGTCCGCTGTTGTAGACTAGGGATTCTTGTAGAGCCATCATCCCTTAGCTTAGATGATCATCTGTGCAGCTATGGTGTACATTTGATGTCTTTATTTTCCTAAATATATCGCAGCCTAGATGGATGAAACTAGATCCGGGGTCTTCAAAATCGTTCAATCTTTTCCCGATGTACAAGTCAATCCATGTGAAGAGATGTTTTGAAGTCGAACATGGAAAGACATTGCCTGATTACCAGCCAATGATGTAAGATCTTAACAGGTGTGAGAGGAATCATTGATAATGATAATGACCCTCAAGGTACTATAGTACAATTCATGTGGTGTGAATATATGAGTCGATGTCAAACACCACACAAAATATTTCGGTCGAAGGCCATTGATGTAAACCTGTCACCGGAAGTGAGAAACTTGCCATTGAGGCATGCAAGCTTCAAAGTACTGAAAGGGTTGTTCCTAAGTCAACTTCTTGGATAATGAGTTGATGTCGACAAGAAGTGACCCATCATAGGAGGGCATTAATGAATCCCACATCTATGACACAAAACAAAGCAAATGATTTTCTGGAGGTGAAAACGATCTGATGATACAAGGTTCAGGAATGGCGGTCATGAAAAATGGAGAGTGAAGGTATTGCAGTGGATGAGGCGTTAGTTGGGTTGGTGAATTCTCTGAATGACTTCTCTTGAACATATCAGTCACACTGAGATGGATCGGTAGAGTTAACCGCAAAAAAGGATGGTACGGAGGACCAATGGTGATGTGAGCGGTTAACGGAATAACCCAACTCGACTCAATCATGGTGATGGAGTGAAAGTGTCATGTTCAAGAGCGACTTGCTACCAATGAATTTATTCAAGTTTTCTTCCCTTTTTCCCCAGTCATTACTGACCAGTACCTCTTTATTTTTGTCAATATTAAGGAGGATAACATATGCTTGTTCTATAATTTTTCCTTCGGGCAAACCTGTCGCTATCTTTTAGCGAGCCTAGCGACAGTGAAACTCACTCTTGTCCATATGGAAAAGTTTGTCGCTATTGTTTTAACGAGTTTAACAATAAAGATAACTCGGTCCTTTTCATGTTTAGAGAGTTTGAAAAGGGATAGAAAGGAAACTCCAGCAGTCCTTTTTCGTGGCATAGTCCCTTAATTATGAAAAAGTATAAAATAATACGAAAGGGATAACTTTTCGATAACTTTACCGAGCCAAATAAGACAAGCACTCGATATTTTTGTGGAGTGATCCCTCAGGGCCAAAAAAATTAAAATGTAGATCAAGGATGGTGCTTCCCCTTACTTTAACGAGCTGGAAAGGCTAGTAGCTCGGCATTCTTTTCATATTTTACGAGTCTAAAAAGAGCTTAAAAGAGACTCGTTTTTTAGGAACGAGTGGTGTTTTTGGTTAACAACTGGCTCTAGGTAAGTTTGGAACTTCTCAAACACGACAGTGTAGAGAGGGTGGCTAATAGAATCTCTCGTCCTAGCTGCTCCTCAAAAGGGTAAACAATCAAGTGGAAGTGTATGATCGGCCAAAAGAATGGAGGTGACGGTAAGAACACAACCAAGGCTCAAAAGGCTGATAGAAAGGCAATCACGAAGGTTATTTCCTGAGGGTGGATTCATTTTTTAATGAGCTTGAATCTTTAGAAACTATGCTCAGTGGCAGGTTTATTTTTTAACGAGCTTGAACCCTGCAGTAACATTGCTCATACCAGTTTCCTTTAAATATTTCTCTTATTAGTAGGTTCATTTTTTATAGAGCTTGCCCCATGCGAAACTTTGCTTAGCTGCCCTTTTATGTAGGCTAGAAACAACCAAATACAGAACTAACTACACTAAGAGTTAATGAACTACTGAGGTTAGGTAGGATAGTTTTTGACAAAAAATTTCCTTTGCTTTGCCTGCGCGCCACCGACAAAGGTGAATGGTGGATCAAACCATTCACCTAACCTAAGAAGTTGTTACTAAGGATTAATCTAAAACACTATGAGGTTAGAGTTACACTGGTCGCTTTTCACTTGCATAAAAAAGGTTTGCATGCCCCTAGGTGTTGAGAAAAAGAGAATTTCCAAGTTACCGTATGGAAGTTCTTGCATTTAAGAAGGATTGTTCTGTCTGCGGAGAAGACAAAACACTTCCTTGGCTCTGTCCCACGAAGTAGACAAAGGTGAATGGTGTGAGTTTCCAATCACATAACATGCAAGGAGATCCTATTTCAGACTGATCCCATATCCTACATAGAAATGGCATTTCAGACCGATCATATAACCTACAAGGAAATTTGTTTTTTCATCTGGGTTTTCCTGTAGAAGCAGACCAGGGTGCATTCCCCATGAGCTTTTCTGCATTCACCGAATTACTCGCAGTAATTGGGTGGATGAACTGGAGGTTGAAGAGACATTCTTGACGCAAAGAGACCATTTAGTGATGGTGTTTGACTCGTAGCTGTGTTTGAACCAGGAAATGAAAGTTGGTCAACAAGTTGCACCATTTTTCCTTCATGCGGGAAACACATCACCCAAAAGAGTGTGGAAACAATAGCTCCTAGGCTGTAAACATAGTCACGCCCAAGGAGTAGATTTTAATCTAGTGGCCCTTGGACTACCATCACATTCAAGTGAAGATTTTTCCTTCTCAAAGTTATAGGTAAATTTGGAAGGATCCCTAACAGTTGATTTGTTCCTTTGTTGAAGCCTGACAAATTTCGTTTCTCAAGCAGAAGCGATGGTGAACCAAGTGCTTTCCAAGAAATTGAGGAAAGGATACTCATAAAAGCCCCTTCATCTATGATAGTGCCAGACATGATCATTTTGTAAACTTGTACTATGATTCAGAATGGTACATTATATGGAAGGCGGGGTCCCGCTAGTTGATTCCAAGTAAAGGAAACAACTAGATTGCTTGGAGGGTGGACCGAATAAATGGATGGATGAATTTCTTGAAATGGGGAACTTCCCTCCTATGGTAAAGGAATGGGTAGATTTCCCCCATGCTCATCAGACTCTATATTAACAAAAAGAATTTGAAGAGTGTTGTTCTCATTCTCTTTGGAAATTATATCATCTGAAGGTAGACCTTCTGAAGGCAAGACTGGGTTGGCTGTCGTCCCAGCCTGTTGAGTTTGATCCGGTATGGACTTAGAGGGTTTACTTTCAGTGGTAGGTGTTTTGACCAGCAATTGAGGTATGTCAGCCAGATTTTCAGCTGTTGATGGACTTGGCAAGACTTTCTTGTATCCAGGCGGAAGTCGCTACAGTGAAGCAGGACAGTTATCCAAGACACTTTAGGCTTTGTCCAGAAAATGACAAGGGTGAAGGGCATGATCACCTTCACATAACCTACAAGGGAATCTGAACTTTCCTTTTTGTCCATTGATTTCATTTTCACTAGTTGATGTTGTCTTTTCAACATGATCGACAGAGGTTGACGACACCAGATGGTGCAAGCGGGGAGACCAGTCTCTCAAGATCTATGGAATGCAAGGACAATCTCGATGAAAGTTGTTTCCCTTGTAAATTATGCATGGAGATTTGGGTTTGGAAGGCTTGGTGTGCGCATTTTCACCGGATGATGCATGGTTACCCCCTTGCCTGACTGGCTTCTTCTTCTTCTTCTCCTTCCCTTTCTTCTTCTTCTTAGTTACTTGGTTTTTAGTATCACTAGTTTCACCAAGCAAAGAGAAATAAGGATAGGGAGAAACAAACGAAGTAGAAGGTGAGGGGTAACCTCCAGTATCATCTGGTTGCTGACTCGATTGCTGAGGAATTACGGTGTTTTGAATGACAGAGGTTGAGAATAGCCATATCGGCAGGCCAATTGTGATTTTTGGAAGGGACAATGTGGCCATATATGGAGCACCAATATCTCCCCAAGAAGAGAAAGGACTAGGATTCCCCCTAAGGGGAAATTCTTGATTGGTGGACTCCATTACCTCAACCTAAGATAAACGAAGGAATAGGATGTTATTCCGAATTAAATAAATTTTATGATGCTTTGACACAACTTGCTTTTCAATTTTTAAGATTCGAGAAAAAGCTAAAGGTGAATCTGGTCTCCTTCGATTTTTAATGAGCCTGAAGTGACAAGTGCTTATATGGACCTTTTCTTTTAAAGAGTAAAAAAGGAACGAAAGTGTCTACTCTGGAAATCTAGAGACAGGGATTACCAAACCAATTGCGAAAATGCAATATACACGTTGGTGGTAAATTAAAGAGAAATTAGCAAGGATTTTACGTATGACAGTCAATCTTCCTGAATGTTGTGTTTAGTGCATTGCAACCGATAGGGTGACAGACATGGCTTCCCAAGGATAAAAGATATCAGCCTATTGTGTTCTCCCAATATATACTCGACGGTACAGGGAGCACAAGTCCGTACTGGCACTTGTTGTATCAAAGAGGAGGAATCACCCAACCTTTGATGAAAACGATAGTTACCAGGTTTTATGATGCCAGAACACGTTTCTTGCCTAGACTTCTATATGTGTTGCGTTAGGTTCCAAAGCGTTTTTATGTTCATTGAGGTTTATTTTAGAGTTGATCTTTCTTAGAAGTTTGTCTTTCAACGTTCACCGCATGATGTAGATGTAAAATTCCTAAATATGCAATCTAAATTGATAAACAGTCGTTTGTTTTTCTTTTAGCAATGAAAAACCTATATCCTAAGGAAAGAAAAGTACGATTCTTTCAACAGAGAGCAGAGAGCACACACTAAATTCACTTTTCCTAAATCATTTTCCACATACAGTCTAAATGAAAGTGCACATGCATGTATTTGTTTTTCTGCTTCATTAATGTGAGAATGCCAAAAAGGAAGACTAAGTATAGATATGAACTATTTTCTTCAAAGCAACACTTCAACAATTTCTTTTCAAAATGAAAGGAAGACTAAAATGACACTTTCGATTTTGAATGGAAAACTGCTTTCAACACTTTAAATATTGACAATTTAAATCAAATACAACGACAAAATTACAATCAACTATCTAGAAGAGGAAGACTTTACGACACTCTTCTTCTTGACTCAAAACGATAGTTACAACACTTTTGAATCAAAATACGACAGTTTGATTAAGCTACTATTGATAAAGGAGGACTGTAAATGATGAAAAATACATAAAAAACGTTCACAATTCTTGATCAATGGAGGTTGAATAATGTGAAGGAAGGAGGCTTCAACAATGATATATTGATCATAAGTAGAAAAACTATTGAATAGAGATGAAAACAAAGAAGAAAAAACCAAATTCCAGAGAAGAAAACAATATCATTCAGTCATCGCACCTGTCCTTAAGGGAAACAAGGATGCATCTCACCTGCAACACAGGGGAGGTGCGATGCATCTAGGCTGCCAGTTACAGACAGTGCGATGGAACAAGGAATGAAACTGAGCTCGTATTTTGCTCAAAATTTGCACCTAAGTTCAGTTAATTCAGCTAGGTTATGATAGACAGTAAAAACAAAGTACAGGGGTATGATCTTATGAGGTTATTGAGCTACCACAAGGACACTTAGGATGTTTGCAAGTTAGATGTTCAGTTCATAAATCAACTTGGAGATTGACTGAAGAAACATTGGTTTACTTTGCAGTTGCATAGCAAAAGCAGTTTGAAGGCTAGCTGGCTTAACTTTAGGCTTCATTTGTAGTTTATAAAGCAAACAACAGTAACAAACAAACAAACTATTTTCTCCCCAACGGAGTCACCATTTGTTTCCAGGAAAAATAGTGTCTATTTGATCTACTAGTCCCACTAAGACGAGTAGCTATCTTAGAAACAAACAATTCAAAGTAACTTGTGTCTTCCTTTATGTATGATAGATAAGAGAGAAGAAGAGAGCACCAACCTGAATCTGTTGCTTGGCTCCTTGCTTCTTTCCTCTCTCCTTTGATAGAGCTTTCCACTCCTTTCTTACTTGTCATGCTTTAAAGAACACCTGTAGAGGCAAAGCAAGAAAACACTATCAAAGCATAGATATCTATATTACCACAAAAAATGTAGAATCATAAGTACATTAACCATACAATTGCGTTCACAAATAGCAAGATTCACAAATACACAAGTATATGGAGGAAAACTCAAATAACTTTATCGATAGTAGAAGTAGAAGAGAGGATTACAACCCAGCTTTCTGATCTAGCATCATCCTCCCAGCATGAAAGCCCTCTTCACCTCATGAAAAGCAAGATCACCCAACAATGTAATGTCTCAAAGAGAAACCAATAGCACTTCCTTACAAATTACAAAATTCTAGCCTTCAGATCTCTGTGATGAGGGATACATTTATAGATATTTGCAGAGGGGTGAGTCAACTTCTGGGTTTTTGATTAGTGTCATTTCACTGATATTTAGTGGTTCCACTTGGAGATTTCATGATCTCTTACTCATCCCTGGGTGAATTCGGAGAGGCAAGTGTCATAGGAGAAGTTTCTACAAGATTCCCTGGGTTTCCATTTACCAAACTTCCTCCACCATTTGTCTACTCTCACCCATCACACCCCACAAAAGGCTCTTTCAATATGCATCCCACCTAGCTAGTGTAGCAGCTGGTATGCACCACACCATAAGCATGGAGCAGTCTGTATGGTCTAATTTTGGCCAGTTCTGAGTGGGTTTTGAGGTGGAACTTCAGGGAAATTATGTAATCAATTGAGCATGATCCTTTAGGATGTGAAACAACACTTTTAGGGGTTTAAGAGCCCTTGGTTTATTGACATATGTGATTGGGGTTGTAATGCCCAAATATGTCTATAAAAAAGTTAGCACCATATTCTTGCACTAGAAGAATTCAAACAAGTTAAGTGAAAACTATATGAAATGATTTTATTGGCTTCATCACAATCTCAACAAAAATGCGATCAACATAACACCCTCATGCTCAAAGTATAACCAATGATCAATAAGTCCCTCTATGCATCATACAAGGTGGATCTCTCTTTCTCCTACATGGACTTCAATTCAATCTAACGATTATATGAGCAAAAAATTATTCATATACATTCCTTTCTACATCTGGTTGGAATTTACATTATATTGTTGTAATAAAAACGAGAATTGCATTCAATATTGTAATTATCAACATTGTGCTCTATCTCACACAAATATAGTAAAACTTAGTCACCAATTCCTTGGAAATTAAAACATCCAATGTTGTAACACACACAAAAACATACAAGTAGAAGGGTTTTGGAGAACTGAAACAAAAAAAATAAAAGATTACAACCCACACACACACCTAACTCTATGCAATTATATTTTTTTATTAATATGTGGCCACATTAATTACAATTCATTTTAGATTGAAAAATATAGGATATAATCATCCCAAAATAGGAACACAAATTATCATGACCATAGTTTTCTCATGATCCCGTGGATGATCTCAAGCTCCAGCTGGAAATAAAGCCATTTATTGCACACACACATCACCATTCAATATAACAAAATAAATTATATAGAAATTACCAAGGTAAAATCAGAAAATTAAATGATGCCCCTGCATCAAGACATGACCATCTAAAATTCTTGTAAAATACTAAATTTAACCCAACATTCACATGTTTCTCAGTAGATTGAACAAGAGGAGATTTTTTTTTTTTTACAAATATGGGTTCTCTTAGTGATTTTGATATGGGATCCTCCAACACTGATTGAGATGGCCGGTTGTCATATATGAACAACGTCTTCATGATTATACCAACTAATAGTGATGCATAATAAATTTTGACTTCACCTTCACATTCATTGTAAGTAGCTCATTTCTAAAATAAAAATCAAAATTGAATTCAACAGGAAATGAGGAATTACAATATGAAAAATTATTGAAATGATCAAAGAAGATTTCTATGTAAAAGAATTAATCCAAATGGAAAAATATTATCCACATTGGTGCCAACTTTAATGTATAATAGGTTTTATCTTAGATGGCACAAGAAAAAATATTAGAAGACAAAAAGGGTTTCCAAGTCCAAGTGCGAAGGTTCACCACTGCCCTAAAAGGTTGGAAATGTGGGTTTTTATTGGGATGAAGAGTGATTTCTAAGGCTCATCAAGGATATCAAGTAGGTCATCCAACCTTTAGTAAAAGTGGAAAAGAATTTTTTCATAGTCTAATATTAACAAAATAAAATAACAAAATGTAGTCTAACCAAAGGAAAACATATACAAGCATGGATTTCGAACCACCACTTTTTACTAAAATACTTCAATTTACAAAAACCCTTCAATTTATATTTTAAGTATTATATGTGTGTAACATGTTTTGTAGTGATAAGGTGCGTGTGATAGAAAATATAGCCTAGTACAATAAGGTACTTGAGCCATATCATTCTAAAAAGATAACCAAAAGTATTTGCAACATGATAAAAATATCAAATCCGCACCAATAACTCAAAAATAAAGAATAGCCTAAAGGATTTAGATCCAATGGTGAAAAACAAGGATTTTTTCAGCACTATGCAAGGTTCAATTCTCATGAAGGCCATTTGCCCTAGAAGCTAGGGAGAAACCTTGAGGATGTAATGAACCGTGTGGTTACACACAAAGACATTATATCATTGGTATTACGACCCATGCTTACATAAGCGGATCAAATCCAACCCTCATGTTCTCCTTTTATGAAAAAACAAATATTATTAGCACACTCTGATTTCAAGGGTTTCCTTCTGTAAAGTAGCCAAGGTTCAAAACACATGGTAGCTAAGAGGACACAAAAAAAAATATCCAACCATGTGAAGGGTTGGTGAAACCCAGTCTAGGTGCACTCCCTAGGTGATTTTAATAGTGTAGATAACCCTAGGTTGTGGTTTCTTAGACCACAAGCTAGTCCCATAAGTCACAAGCACACACACAAAAAAAAATTATTTGCATAACCACCTTTTTGAAATGATGATGACAATTCTTTAGTAAATGTGGCATTGTTTCAAAAGTTCCCTATGCACAAAATCTCTAAAACAATAACACACTTCCATTGAAATTGTCCTTTCTGTAAGCCACAAGCTCTAAGGAGAATTGGCTCCTATGATGTCTATGTGATTGTAATTAATAAGACCGAAAAGAAAATTGATGATATCGTGGTTCATAAATAAATTTAAAACATCATTCCTTCTATATCCAATTATTTAAAAATGGCTTTCTTACCAATTTCATCCATCCGAAAGGCTTCAGAAATCTTGTTACAATTAGTTTTGAACTGTGCTTCAATCTCAAGTACCAGTGACATCTGATAGCTAGTACTATCATGAAAAAGAGAAATTAATATTCAAACATGTAAATAACGACCATATGAGATACAAGTGCTTCAATAATTTTGCAGGATACTTTATTCAAATAAATTATATAGAAGCTCCTTGTTGTACATGAATATTTACTTATGTAGAAAACATGATTGCGACTATTAAAAAATCACGGATTCCACCATGCTCCCTTGTATCTAGTAAAATCCATTTCCTCGTAACTTTGTTAAACTTTGGGTTTAAGGATTAAATCTCTTTGAGGATGTTATCATCGAAAGTGTAGACTAGAAAATTTTGAGTGATGCCACTGGATATGGAACTATTCAAAAATCATAGATTCCACCCCTGCCCCCTTCTTTCCAAGAAAAAACTAGTTTCATATAACTCCATTAAAGTTTGGGATTAAGAGAATTTGTTTTTTTTAAGGCTATCATTGAAAATATAAAATATAAAATTTTGAGTGATGCCACTAGTTATGGATGAATCGCCATTAAAATGAATCTCAAAATGTAGGAGACATTTCATAAGATATGAAAACAACGAAATTTTCACATTGCTATGTTATTCAAGCTGCAATTTTCAATCATGAGAATGTATCTACCCTTGCTAATATGAGGTCCACTTGAAATCGTAATGCAGAGAAATTAATTTAAAAAAAAGGCCTTTAATCTTCATCTACAATATCCATAGGTTGTTATCAAACTAGCTCACAAAAAGATAGAAAAGATAGATCAACACCTTAGATTCCATCCTCTTCAAGGGGGCAACCTCCTTTACATTACACAAATGAATGATTCTTTGATCATTCAAATGACCAAACCTCCTTTCTATATATAGGAGTCTAAGGAGTCACAATATAACCCAACCGACCTAAGAATAATAGTATAAAGGCACAAAAATAACAACAGAGGGATTCTATGGGGCAAAGTAATAACAATATGGGGACAATAGGGGCACAACAATATTAATAATGTATATAAATACAATATTAATGGGGTAATCACTAGTATTATAGGGACCTAACTTGCCTTTCTCCTTAAAAAAAGTGTTGTCCTCAACGCTTCAGTAGTTCTGGATGCTTATGTAAAAAATTCTCATCATCCCATGTGGAATCTTCAGCGGATAAGTTCTTCCACTTGATGAGATACTCCGAAATTGATCTATTTCGTAGCTTTCGAGTTCTTGTTTCTGTGACTGGTTCAAGTTCCAAAATAATATTTCCTTCCTCGTGAATTTCTGGAAATATTTTTTGAACTAGGAGCTTGTCGCATATAACCTTCTTTAAACATGAAACATGGAAAACTGGGTGCACTCGAAAAGCTGCAGGAAGCTTCAATTTGTATGCCATAGTACCAATCTTTTGCAGCACCTTGTATGGACCATAATACTTTGGTGGATAATTTATTATCCTTCTTAGCTTGCTTGAGGGATATTTGTTTATATGGTTGTAGCCATAGGAATACCCAATCACCTACATCAAAAATTCTTTCGCTGCGATGTTGACTTGCCTGTTGTTTCATTCTATTATACGCCAACACAAGGTTATCCTTTAAGAGTTGGAGGACTTGTTGTTGATGCTCGATGTGATGTTCCATTGCTTGAACGTTAGAATTTTCTCATAAATATGATGTGATGGATGGTGGATGATATCCATAAAGTGCCATAAATGGGGTCATTTTTGTTGTTGTATGGAAGGAAGTTTTATACCAACATTTAGCTAGAGGCAACCATTTGACCCATTGTTTCTGTTTATTAGATACAAAGAAATGAAGATATCCTTCCAAACATTCATTTACTATCTCAGTTTTCCCATCAGATTGAGGATGATAAGATGAGCTATGAGCTAACTGAGTATCGAGACAAGGAAATAATTTTGTCCAAAAATTTCTAGTGAAAATGGGATCTCTGTCACTTACAATAATATTTGGATTTCCATGTAGCTTTGGAATTATTTCCATAAATGCAGTAGAAATTATACTAGCATTAAATGGATGTGATAATGTACAAAAGTGTGCATACTTGGTAAGTCTATAAACTACCACAATGATGACACTCTTTCCCTCAGACTTGGGTAAATCTGTGATAAAATCCATTGAAACCTCCTCCTAATGTTGAATTGGAATGGATAAAGGTTGTAATAGACCCAAGGGCTTAATTGTTTCAACTTTATTTTTTTGGCAAACCAAACATTCTACCACAAAATTTTGAATATTTGATTTAAGGCAATCCAAAAAAAATTCCTTCTTAACCCTGTGGTAAGTTTTTAAAAATCCCGAGTGCCCTCCTAAGGGAGAAGTGTGCAATTCCATAATAATATTTTGTTTGGGTTGGGAATTCTGACATAGGCATAAGAAATATTTGTACCATAACGAATCATTTTTCTAGCTAAATGTATCAGATGTATTGGAATCTTGTTGTAACTTTTGAATAAGTGCCCACACTTCTTCATCATTCTTCCATTCCTCCCTTGCTTCATTTATCCAATCTGGTTGGATAATAGAAATGGCACACAACATTACTTCCACATCCTCATCCTTTCTTGAGAGTGCATTTGCCACCACATTCTGCTTCCCTTTTTTGTAGATGATTTCAAAGTCATAACCCAACATCTTTGTGACCCACTTTTGTTGCTCTTCAGGGGATAATATTTGTTCTAAAAAGTATTTAAGGCTATCACGATCTGTTTTTACCTTGAAGTGTCTTCCCATTAGGTAGGGTCAACATTTCTTAAGTGAATGTAGTATTGCCAACATTTCCTTCTCTTAAATATATTTGTGTAAAAACTTTCCCTTGATTGGACAACTTTCAAAAGAAATGGGTCTTTCATCTTGCATTAAAACAACACCAATTCCATTTCGTGAAGCATCACATTCCACAATAAAGATTTTTGTGAAGTCCGGTGTAGCTAAGGCTGGTGCTTGGCACATTGCCTCTTTAAGATATTCAAAGGCTTTTTTGCTTCTGGAGTCCATGAAAATGCATCTTTCTTCAATAATGTTGTTAGAGGTGCTGCTATGTTCCCATAATTCTTAACAAACTTGTGATAATACCCTGTCAACTCGAGAAATCCCCACAAATGCTTTATGGATGTGGGGATTTTCCATTCCTTAATGGCTTTAATTTTGGTAGGGTCTACGTTAACTCCTTCATGAGATACGATATGACCCAGATATTCCACCTCTTGTACTGCAAAGAAACATTTGGATCTTTTTGCATATAATTGTTTCTCCTCCAATAGTTGTAGCACCCTGTCAACATGTTCAACATCATCCTTCGAAGACTTGTTTTAGATTAGTATATCATCAAAAAATACTAACACAAATTTTCTAAGGAATGGTTTGAAGGTGCATTGGTAAGGCCGAAAGGCATGACCAAAAATTCATAATGACCCTAATGAGTTCTAAATCTATTTTCGGAATGTCTTCAGTCTTCATTCTGATTCGATGATATCCTGAACGAAGATCCAACTTGGTGAAGTAAATTGATCCATGCAATTCATCCAATAATTCATCAATGACAGGAATGGGAAACTTATCTTTAATAGTGAGCTTGTTGAGCTCCCTATAATCCGGACACATGTGCCATGATCCATCCTTCTTGTGCACCAATACTACTGGAGCAGAGAAAGAACTGTGACTCGGTTGAATTATACCAGCCTCTAGCATTTCTGCAACCATACGTTCAATTTCACTCTTTTGGGCATAGGATATCTGCACGGCTTGATGTTTGGAGGAACACTTCCTGGAATCAGATGAATAGCATGATCATGATCACGAATAAGTGGGAGACCTTTGGGAGTCTCAAATACCTTGGAATGATTGTCCAAGACTTTTTGGAGATCTGGAGAAATAGATGATTCCAATATGGGAACATCTAGCGAACATAATTGTGCAATTACACCTCTTTGTTCCTTTTTTATAAGTTGTCATACCGTTAGAGCTGATTATCTTTCCCGTTTTCCCTGCAATACCCCTTAATTCCACTTCCTTTCCTTCCACAAAAAATTTCATGAAAAGTTCTTGAAAATTAAAAGCTATTATACCCAGGGATTGTAGCTATTGGACTCCTAGTACAACATCAGCACCTCCCATTGGAATGGAAAGCATTGGCTAGTCAATACATATTCTCCCTGGATAGCTTGATATTATGGCACTTTCTAGAGCAATTTATTGTTCCTCCATTTGCAACCATTACTTGACACTCTGGTGCTGGATATAAGAAGCAATTCAATTCTTTTGCTACCTTACAATGAATAAAATTGTGGGTACCTCCTGAATCAATCAACATTATTACCTTTTTCTTCTTGATTTGTCCTTCTGTCTTGATGGTTTGAGGAGTGGTAATTCCCGCCAATGCATTACAAGATATGGTTGAATTCATTTCTTCTTTATCTAGGCTTTATTCCTGGAGTATATCCTCTTCTTTTGACCTTTCTTGCTCTTTTTCTTCTTCCTCTTCATAATCTATGTAGAATAATTTCTTTTCAGCACACTTATGACCTTTATTGTATTTGTTATCACAACTGTAACAAAGCGTTTTTTCTCTTTTTTCTTCCAATTGTTGTGGTGTCAACCTTATAGGTTGTGGAAGACTAGGGGCAACAACACTTCCATCTTTATAGTTGTGGGTGGTATGCTTCCTGGTTGCCATAATTTTGCTTTCCATTTTTCTAGCTAACCTAAATGCCTTCTCTAATGAGTCAGGTTCCCAAAGGTGAACATCATGTTGGATATTATCCTTTAAAGTCCCTATGAACACATCAATCCTATGCTCCTCTGGAATATTTTTTACCCTTATGTTCAATTTTTGGACTCCTCAATGTGCTCCATTATTGAACCCTTTTGTTTGAGACTTATCAATTGGCTAAAAAAAGTGTTTCTTTTTGTATCCTCATAATGTGCTGTCAATTCTTCCGTAAAAATTGCCC
>APFE030233444.1:0-76091 GCA_000404065.3 Pinus taeda
AAGGTGCTTCCCTGATCCAGAACATCAAAGTCGTGTCTTTTCCCAACTACAAGATTATAGGGCACCATCTAAATTGTTTGCCTATACCAGTGCTATAAGACAAAGGTCTAAGATGTTGCCAGGTACCCAGCTTGAAGGCTTCATTAATTCATTAAATTTGTTTAAACTTTATTTTGTATGTTAAATGTTTTATTAAATTTTCTTTTCTTTTTAAGTTTTTAGTACTTCTAATCTTCTACTCACAAACCCTTACCACTTGCTAGGTCTTTGGTGGCAAAACTTTGGTAGTGATACACCAGATTTGAAGAAATTTGCCATTCGAATCTTAAACCAAGCATGCAGTGCTTCAAGTTGTGAACGCAACTGGAGCATGTTTGAGAAAATACATTCTAAGAAGCGCAACCGATTGACACAAAAACGCTTGAATGACCTTGAATTTGTCCATTACAATCTACGACTTCGCAACAAACAAATACAAGGTGGGATTCGAGAGCTTGAATTTGAAGGTTTCATAATCTAGTTCATACTTTAAAAGTTTATAGTTTAAAGTTTAAACTTTTAAAGTCCATTTCAATGTCTCATGACAGGTATGGATCATTCACCAATCGACCTTGAAGAGATAGATTTGCAAGCTACAAATGCAGCAGACTGGGTTCAATTAGATGAGCCTCCTCTTTTAAGCCTTCATGACTTGGAGAAAGTCAAGCAAGCGAAGGAGTGGATGGAATCGCTTCTAGTTCTCACTCTTAAGAGTCTTAGACTCTTAGTTGCTGATTTTTTTCTGATTAGTATGCAGTTTTTAACTTTTTTGTAAACTTTTAGAAGCATATGCTTCTAAGGACTCAAGACTCAGTGCTTTGGATCATGTGTGGACTCATAACATATATGAGATTAGTGTCAATGCCCGGAAGAGTACTTCTGGATGTTGTTTCTTGTTGGGCTCGAGAGTTGTGTCATGCTTCAGTAGGAAACAAAGATCAGTGGCATTGAGTAGCGGATGCTGGAAAGATCCCCTAGGAAGAACTGCGCATGATTGTAATTCTTGAGCGGATCTGGGTCCGCGAGCACAACTACTGTGCTGTCGATTTAGGCTTTGAGAAAATGCTCATCCAGAAGGCATGACATCCTCGCCTTCCAGATCACATAGTTGGATGCACCATCCAACCTATCCTAATCTCTCAACCCACTGGCTACCATCCCCGCCAAACGAAAAAGTCGAATAGTCTCCTCTCTCCTCTGTGCAACACTAGACTGGCCTACACACTCCCTACTGGAGCTTGTAGATCTGCCCCTCTTCGACGTTGCTCAGCAGGTCAAAATTTAGACTCCTTGGCAGGAAGTCCTTTGAAGCAGAATTCCCTCAACCATGTCTCTCTCTTCCTTCCGACATCTTTCTGCCCAGCAACTGCCTGCAGAAAATTGCATCACACCAGAAATCCCTCTTCGCTAAATCTTCTGCTGCGCTGCTCCCTCTACCATTGACTACTTTTGATTTGGAAATCATTCTCTCCGTTGACTCACTTAGAGAGAGATTTTCCCACGAAAATTTTGCCCTCCCGGTTTGAACTGTGCAATTTCTCTAGGGATTCAATTTGCTGCCTGGCTAGGAATTTCGAACTCCCTTCTTCCTTTAGCGCTGGGCTCTTCCGGCACTACTCTCTTGTTTCACCTGTAGCTCTGATACCATTTGAAAATTCCTAAACCCGAAATCCCTACTGCAGCAAACTGATGTTACTTCTCCTACTTGTTAATCCATACAAGTTATTTACTGTGTTCTATGGTAAATATCGAAGTAAATACAACTGCAGCCTTCACTATTTAAAATAATATGCGGAAACAAGAAACTGAACAAGAAAGAAATACACAACACATATACATAGTTATTTTTGGACAAATGCCCCCGGAAAAACCAAATGTGGGAAAACTGGTGCAACAACTTTGAGGGTTTTATTACTATGCAGTACTAATTTATGAGTACAATTCGTTGGGATGCCCAATTGGCTAACCGATATAGAGAGAAACTAGACAAAACAAATATTGAGATGATCTCACCTTGTCATTGGAAGAATTGGCTCTGATCTCGCTGGATTTGAGCCTCTGCGCAGAACTGCGTCAGCATTTGCGCAGAACTGCGTCAACCCTACGTAGTCTCTGCATCACCTCTGCTGGGGACTGTGTTGCTCCTCCTTCTAATCCTCTGTTGGCTGGAAACTTCGATTTTCAGCCTCTCAGTCTCACACCTCGGCTCCTGGCTTCTGAAACTCGATTTTCTCAACAGGAATTCGATCTCCCTCTAGGCTCTGCGCTGCTACTGCATCAGCTCTACATGGGCCAGTGTCAACCTCTCTCTGGATTTCGTTTTTCCCTCTCTGCCTTGTACTCTCCGACCCAGGAAAACTTCCCTCTTCCGGATAATATCTCTGCCCCTCACTGTAAAAAGCTCACTTTCGAATTTCTCTCTGGCAGTTGCTCTGCGTCAGAAATTCAATCTTTTGAACTCTACTCGATGCGTTCTCCAAGTGCCCCTCAAGCCTCTTCTTATATCTTTCTGTTGGACAACCAATGACCCAAATTAACTTCTAATCAATGGCTTAGATAATTTTGGCTTGATACTCGTCTTCTTCTAGAAGTTACACCCATAGTTTAGATTAATACCCATTAATTATTTTAATTTCCTAAGTTTAGACTTAGGGTCCCATTAAAAATAATTAATTATTTTAATAAAACTGTCTCTGGGTAGAATTTCCCAAACTGATTTCTCGGTATTGGAGAATGCATGTGTCTAAGTCTCCCTGCAAAATTTGAGAATTAGAGCACATCTGATGCTACTAGAAATCAACATGAACAAGTGTGATGATAGATCTAGAGTGGTCATCTCTGTGGTATACGATCACTATGAAGTAACTAAATCTCTGTAATGTATCCAAAATCAGTGAAGGATCTGAATTTATGCTTGAGTCAAAATCTGCAAGATGATCTCTGTTCTATAGATAAAAGAAGAATGAATCTTACTGCAAAAGGAGCCGACCAGATCTGTGTTATCTTCAAAGCTATTAGGGTTGTATAAGACCTCTACTTGAGTTTTTGTCTAATTTAAATAATTAAGTGCCATTAAAAGTCAAACATGTTACAAGTTTGCAAAATGAAAGGATTTGCTAAATCTAAACCTCAAAGACCAATGTCTTTCTCTATGATGCCCTATATGTTTATAAGTGTTGGCATAAATATTGGAGTATAAGCCCTAGACTTGGATGTTGACAAATCTAGGGTAGCTAGATTAGGTGATTTTTCATACTTTGATAACTGTATGTGATATATTTTTACTTAATTTGATAAGCTTTTTTATTACTTGATTACTATTAGTGTTCTTCCTTTAACAAACAACTACGAAACAGTGAAATCAATGACACAATCACCAAATGTAGGGGATCATCCAGAGCTAAAACCTCTCCAACTTGAGAGGAAAACCCACCAAAATCCTCTCTTCTTATAGACCTTCAATTAACAAATTCCAAGACCTTCGACCCTTGACGTAGACCCTCCAAGTAAAGTCACACCTTGCTTCTATCAACTTTTGCAAATTTGACTTCTGGCAGCTTCTTTTGCAACTTCGACCAGCCCAACAACTTCTTTTGCAACTTCGACCTGCCCAACAAATTCTTTTGCAACTTCGACCTATCCAACAACTTCTTCTGCAGAAACCCTAGCCCTTGCACGTGAGAGAAATAATGGTGTATTTCTACTCCTCTCTTCTTCGCTTGGATAGATTCTTTCTCCTAGAGAATTCGGTTCCCAAAATAGCTTTTCTTGATGACCTATCTTTACTTCTGCAACTGGCTTTACTGCAACAATATGTGTCCTAATTCCTTCGCACATGTGGAGAGAAGTAGTCCAAAAGCAAATCCAAAACAACTTGACTTTTCTTCCTTCCTTCGTCCTTCTCTTCTTCGCACTTCTTCTTGTCCTTCTGATCAAACTTGAGTGAGTGACGTGTGTCCCTCCAAGTGAGGTCGAAGTCTTCTTTATATAGGCCTTTCATAGGGTCGAATTGCTTCTTTTAGGTAGACTTGATCTTTGCATTATGACTAGGTTTTGGAGGGTTTTTTGACTCAACTTTGACTCAATAATTTTTTCTTTACAATATGTAACATGCCCAAATGAGTCTTCAATACATGACAATGACTCAATTGAATTTATGACAAACCTAGAAGCACTCAATGGGTGCTTGACCTAAAAATAATTTTTCCGCAATGCCTAAAATCCTTGTTAGAACTTGTATCCTGGATGGTTCTTCAATAATGGTCTTTCAAAGGAGCGGGACCACATGGGGCCAA
The DNA here is from genome assembly GCA_000404065.3 of Pinus taeda. Classification (NCBI taxonomy): domain Eukaryota; kingdom Viridiplantae; phylum Streptophyta; class Pinopsida; order Pinales; family Pinaceae; genus Pinus; species Pinus taeda. The sequence continues at coordinate 4,335 of APFE030233444.1, forward strand.
GTGGACCCAGTGTAGTGTGTGGGGAAAGAATGTAGCAACCAATGATATTCTTACCTTGGACAAGGTGGGGAAAGGATCAAAGAAAGGATTTTCACTTGAAGATGTTGTTTTGACCCTATGAGGTACTAGCCTTGGGGATGGCAGGGCAAGTTTTGATCCCAGAGCTAGGGCTTGGATTTTCTCTCAACTCCCCTGTTGGAATGGCTTCAAAATTGGAGAGATTGAGGAAAGGCTAGTGCAGGAGATCTTAGGAGATTGAATTTTTTGGATGGTTAACTTGTCGGAAAATTGATGCCCTAGGTACCCCAACTTGGCTAGACTTGGAGGGAGGTGAAAAAATATGAGTTTTAGTGACCACCCTTGGTAGATCAATGCCTTAATCTTTGGGAGAATGGAGTCTATGATGAATATGAGTAGGATTTCTTGGTTCCCAGTCAAGGAGGCCTCAAGATCACTTTGCTTGCCTTTTAGGTCAAGAAGAAGCAACCTTGCAGCTTTTATTCTTCGATGTGCAAAAGGAATGGGTTATCAAGGTCAAATTCTTTGTTAGAATTACCCCTAGTAGATTTCGCTCATATTACATGGCCCATAAATTGAGAGATGCTATAGTAGAGACAAATTCCACAATTTTAAGCAGTAAATGCATGCAACAGTTAGCCCTAGAACAACGAAAATCCCAGTCCAACGTATATGAGAAAAGTAAACAAGAATAACATTAAAAACCATGTACTTATATGTAACAGAGTATATCCAACCATTCACAATTGATAATTGAGAAGCTCCAAGAGAAGATAGACCAATATCCACACATCAAAATTCATCCATAAAGCTCCAATTCATCCTCTAAAAAAAGTGCGAAAATCTCAAGAGCGAGAAGTGATCCAAACCAAAGTGATCATGAGAAATGAAATCATCTCACTCCTATTTGTATACAACTTAGGAGTTCGAATTAGCCTCCTTGGCCTACACAAACCCCAAAAATAAAATAATGTGCTAATAATACAACTTTTGGTGACAAGCCCACCAAACTCGCTCATAAATGAAAAAGTAAGCCTCTCAAGAGGTCAAATAATAATCTATGCATGTTGTAGGGCCCTCTAAGAGGCCTGATGAGGTCCATGGGTGCCACAATGAAGAAGAGGACCCTCAAAAGCAGTGGGTAAGGGGTTGGCACCTTGTAATAACTTGCGGTGCTCCAAATGACATGTGGGGGTACACAAGTATCCTCATGGGTTTTTAGACAAATCAAAGATGCCTGTAGATCACCTACTGCCTGTAAGGGCCAGGATGATGGTGTAGGTGATGCCACATCATCATGCAAGTCCTGGATCATCAACTAAGTGTATGTTGTAGATCTAGGGCCAACTGGGCATGATGGATCAGGTGCATCCTTCTCGTCCAATTAAGTGAACCATGAGCAATCTCTGAATGGCTGTGGGATCCATGGAGTGCAATCTACTGTTGTGGAGGCCCATGGCTCTCAACGCTCACCCTACACGTGCCAATGTGGCCCTCTAGAGGATTAGGACCCTGTATAGGGAGATCAAACCCAAATGGAAACCATCTGCAATGCTGCATAAGATCCAATGCATCCCTTAGTCTTCCAGTACAACAAGTCATTAGAGAAATCGAGTAAATGAGCTTACTTAATCATGGACCACAGGTGGGGACTTCATAATGGCCTGCCCTTCCATAATGGGCTTCAGAATGTGCCAATGTCTCCTAAGCTCCAAATGGGGTTAACGAATAATCCTATTAGGTGGTTTCTACTTCTAAAGGGGATAATATAGTCAAGGTACATCCTTCAAGAGGTGGTGGCATGTGACAGATAGGTGAATGAAGTATGGAATGAGAAGGGGCAGCCCTGGGTCACATTTTGGGGTACAAGGGTAGTTAATAAGAGGGAAGCCCGCACTTGTGTTTATAATGTGTAAGAGGGAGCAATCAAGGTACATGAGGTGCCCCGACCTTGATTTTTCCACCCTTCTTTATATGCCTTTTGCCTTATGATTTTCTTTGATTAACTGCTCGGGGCTCAAGGGGTTAGAGCATGATGTATAAGATATAGCAGTGAATTCCCCCTTTTAAGGTGGGGCGGTTCATCACCCACTAGGGGTTGGGACAATCATGGGTTCCTATATGATGAAGAAGGCTTCTAGAACCTGTAGGAATCAGGGTGATGGCCATGATGATCGGGTAGAGCTCATGTATTGGCTTTTGCCCACGTGCTAAATGTATTTGTCCCGACCATATTTTACATTTTGTGGTACATTTAACTGTTGAATGTGGCCATATATGCTTTTATCTTTTTTTTTTAGCTGCATCAACCTCTGAGCTTCATTCAGGGCCATGGCCCAAGGTGTTGGCAAGGGGAAGGGGCAAGCTAACCCTATGTGGACCCAACGGAGAAATGTTGACCCAAGCGGGAAAAATGATGAATGGGGTAGTAATGGATGGAAAGAGGGTGATATAAGCGGATAAGGGAGCGGGACCATGCAACCAAAATTAGGGTTTCCTATGAAATATCATCCCTAGAACCAATTGGTCAGTAAAAGAGATCCCACGAGACAAGAATCCAAGGTTAATTCCTAAGAGGGGTCTAGGGAACAGAAGCAGAGACCTAGCCCATTCTTTCTGCAAAATCCCTTCATTAATCCATGCGCAAAAGTGTCCATGATAATCAAACTACAATACTCAATTTCGAAATGACAAGGCATACCTTGAAACATACGATCATGGCAGATGGGCGAGGGACCACATGGCTGGCTCAGGTGGTGAAGAAGATGGCACAATGAGCTAACTGGTGGCGTGCATGGGGCACGTTGGCTACTGGCTAAGGACCATCTTGGAGAAAAAGAATTCTCCTAGGGATATTACCCACAAAATGGTGGGTAACATGGATCAAATCAATCCTCTTCTTCCATGCAAGAAAGTTTGATGACCCAACCAATTTGTTACTTTCCTTGCAAAATGAAGTCATTTTGATAGAAGATTCAGTCATAAATATAAAGGTACTTGTCAAGTGAATATCTTCAATTTGATGCCTTCTTGATAGAAGATGTCTTCTTGATGAAGACGTCTTCCTTCAAAAGTGATCCTTCAAAGAGAGGAAGATCACCTGATTCCTTGATGATGATGATAACGCTTCTTCTTGCTTCCCTTAGATGTAGAGACTTCAAGATGCTTCAATTTGTAGTGCTTCCTTCTTTGAGTAGAGCTAGGGTCTTTGAGGTCTTTCTTTTTCCTTGAGGTGATAATTGTGCGGGATTCCCAAGAATGCTTCAAGTGTAGAGTCCTCTAAATGAACTAGGGTTTTGAAGTTTTCTCTAGTAACTTCTTTCAAGATGATGATGTGGCCTTTGTCCTTGTGGTGCTTTTGTGATGACAGGTCCTTCTTGATGATTGATGCTCTTGATGATCTTCTAGTGCTTCGTTCCTAAAGTGTCCTTCTTTAAGCTACCTTTCCTTATCTTGTCACCTTAGCTCTGATACGATGTTGAGAAATCTAGGGTAGCTAGATTAGGTGATTTCTTTTACTTTGATAACTAGTTGTGATATATTTTTATTTAATTTGATAAGCTTTTTCTATTACTTGATTATTATTAGTGTTCTTCCATCGTCAAACAACTGCCAAAAAGTAAAATCAATGAGACAATAGGACACCAGATGTAGGTGATCAACTAGGGGGCCAAAACCTTTCCAACTTGAGAGGAAAATCTACCGGAATTCTTTCTCTTCTTATAGATCTTCATTTGGAAAATTCCAAGACCTTTGACCCTTGACCTAGACCCTCCAAGACCAATCACACCTTGCTTCTAACAACTTTTGCAAATTCGATTTCCTGCAGCTTCGACCAACCCAACAACTTCTTTTGCAACTTTGACCTATCCAACAATTTCTTCTACAACTTCGAATTGCATAACAGGTTCTTCTGCAACTTCGACCTATCCAATAACTTCTTCTACAGAAACCCTAGCCCTTGCACGTGAGAGAAACAATGGCGTATTTTTGTTGCTCTCTTCTTCGCTTGGATAGATTCTTTCTGCTAGAGAATTCGGTTCCCAAAATACCTTTTCTTGATGACCTATCTTTACTTCTGCAACTCGGATTTATTGCAATAACATGTGCCCTAATTCCTTCGCACTTGTGGAGAGAGGTAGCCCAAAAACAAATTTAAAGCAACTCTACTTTTCTTCCTTCCGGCATCTTCCTTTTCTTCACACTTCTTCCTGTCTTTGTGATCAAACTTGAGTGAGTGAAGTGTGTCCCTCCAAGTGAGGTCAAAGTCTTCTTTATATAGGCTTCTCATAGGGTCAAATTGTTTCTTTTAGGTCGACTTGTCCAAGTGTGTAGGCCGACTTGATCTTTGCATTATGACTAGGTTTTGGAGGGTCTTTTACTTAACTTTGACTCAATAATTTTTTCTTTATAATATGTAACATGCTCAAATGGGTCTTCAATACATGACAATGACTCAATTGACTTTATGACAAACCTAGAAGCACTCAATGGGTGCTTGACGTAAAAATAATTTTTCCTTGAGCATGAAACCCATGCCTCAAGAACAACAATAATAAATTTATTTTTCTCTTTTTCATCAAATATATAAAATCATTATTACGTATGTCATTATGACTAGTTACATATTTCAACATTGAATGGAGACTATGTTCTGCTATGCTACTGCTACAATTACAAAAGGAGTTTTGCAAACCCTCATATGACAAAAAGGGTTGAAGATGAAAGCCTAGGGATCATGATTGTTTGCTGCTACTGAAAGAAGAAACCCTAGCACCATTTAGAATAATGTGTATTCCTTGTTGATGATGATGTGTACTCCTTGATGATGGGAACTCCTTGGCGCTGATGATGTGGTTAGACTCCTTGATGATGATGACTTCTTGTTGTTGATATTGTGGACTCCTTGATGATGATATGGATTGCTTGATGTTGATGATTTGGACTCCTTAATGATGATGATGTGGACAAGGTTGACTCCTTGTTGATGTGGACTAGTTGATTGGATACAAGAAGGCTAAGATCAAGAGGTAGCTGACACACTCTCAAGAGATAAGTATTTTCTTGTTTGTCTCTATTTTTGTTTCATTATGTGTAATATTCCAAATGGAAAAATAATGTAGATAACAAAACAATGAACTAGCTACAACTACAAAATTCAAAAATGGACAACCATACACATTTGAACACGAAAATATGAGCAAAAACTCTTATTATATTAATTTTGATAAATGTGAGTACAATAAATGAGATCTGAGGAACCTGGGCTTGCTACTGCAAGCTATGGCAAGAACCCAGGAGTGACTACAATGCTCAAATGCTGGAAAGATCCCCTAGGAAGAACTGCGCATGCCTAGGAAGAATTGCTCGCTATTACTGGAAGGAAACTGGAGGACTACTCTGAAGAGTGCCTTGAATGAACTGAAATTCTGATGGTGGCCTCCTCACTAGATCCCCGGTAAAACCTAGAAATATCTCACGAACCCAAGTGGTGGAAATGGTCCCAAGGTGAACTGCGCCCTCCTCCAACAATTTCTGCTCCTGATTGCTAGATGGAACTAGGAATTTTTCCCTCAGAAGTGCTTAGAAAATTCTGCAAAATTAATCCCAGTCTCCTCTCACCAAACCCAGAAAAACCTAGAAAGGTTTGGGTTGAATCCACCGACCCCCCGTGACCACCAACAAGTGCAAATTGCCCAATCTAGCCAGAAAATGCTCCACAGTTTTGATATTACTGAATTATGCCTCAAATATACCAGTGAAAATTTCTTCCAGCTTCGTCTAATTCTCCACTAAGAAATGCCTCCTATCGCTTGCCCTCATCTCTCTCCACAAATTCTTCTCCCTTCCTCCCTTGCATAGGCTAATCCAGAAACCCCTATGCTATGTTCAAAGTGAGAGAAATGGCTCCTCAAAATCCCCGCCTCACAGCCCATCAAATTTGATGGAAAATCTCCGACAATGTGTGGGAAAAACTCCTGCAAATCCTTCGAAACTCTAGCAATCTATAACTTATCTCAATTGGGGTGCCTCGATCAACTTTTGCGCCCAAGGAAAATACACATTGGCTGGAAATTATCTACAATGTAGCTCCTTTAGAAGTCCTGAGATAGACTACTCTCTACTTTACTAGGGTGACCCTTTGAGTTCACCAAAAGTAGAGGTGGAATTCCCGCTTGGGCATCCCTCATGCTAAACAACAATGGTTGACTTGGCTAAACAACTCAAGGAAACTTGTGTTCAAAAGTTAAACTGTCAAAAGGTGCAAATGAAGGCCTCCTTTTCTCCCTTGGTAGCCTCGACTCTTTCTCTCTCCTAATTTGCAACCCTCCTCTTTTCTCTCTCCTCCAAGAGTGCGAGTTCCCTTCTTGGGCCAAATTTATCTCCCTTGTGGGCCCCACGTTCCACTAGAGTTGCAATCTCCCTTTTTCCTCCTAAGTCCTAGTGCCAAAATTGCCTCCTCTTCCAAAAATCGTCTCTAATGCGGAAAACCAAAATCAGGGATATTATAGTCCTCCCTGCCAAAATTTGCTTGTCCTCAAGCAGTGCCTGAACAAGCGCCCCCTCAAGTGTTGATTGCCACTATCACCACTAAATACCAGGGTCCCAAATGTACTACTGAGTCATCCCCAATCTCTGCACTATCTGGTCATGAAAGGATTTCTCGATACCTGGATCCCAAGCCATCGTGATCACTGTGAAGCACCCCTTACTCCGCTCATTGTCTAGCTAGTATAGGTACCAGAAGCCCTCTGCATACTATCAATAAGTAGAGCATCATGATAATGTAGGACGTGCCCAACTCCCCATGAAGCTGCCCTACTGAGTAGTCCAACTCTTGCACTCTAAGGGTAAACTCCTCAAGATACAACTCAATCCCCATGGGAATGAAGTCTCTCCCGCATTGGCTTCCCCTAATATCCTCCTGCTTACCAACCTGCCATGTTGATAAAGTCGCCATGCTATCAGCGAGTCACGAAAGCCCAATGGAAGATCTGAATGATCTTACCGTGTAGAAATCAACTCATCCTCAAGGGTAGCTATACTACAAAGTTCTGTGATGCTTGGATCCCATGCTAATTTAAAAAGGGTGCGACCATGCTGTTGCTGCACAACTCTGACCATGATGTTCTGCCAATGATGCACAAGCTATATCCTAGACTCTTGGGACCTGATGGCAAAATGTCTATGGAATCCCAACGCATTTGGCCCAGGCATCTCCATGATGTCACGACCTACCCATCCAACACTCACCTTGGTCCATAGTAGGAACAAGGAAAAGCATCCTTGCCATGCGACAAAGGCCTCATTGCTCCCTCGCATGTCAAACCAAGTGTGAGCTAGGTCGTCCTCTGTCCTGATCCCATTCATCACGAAATAGTGTGTCCAATCAACCAACCAAATCTCTGGATCCCATAACAAGAACGATTGCGTCATAGTCCTGATAGCTGTTGGCACCAACCTGTACCATGTCGCAGGTTCATGCGTGCAATCAATATATGGACTCCATACATCACGAACCATTCTGCTACATGCAAAACTGCACTATGCTGGCGAACCATGTAGTGGGATATGTCGTCCTGCCTTCTGAAAGCGCTCCCCAATACTGCTTGGAGTCTAAGCATCCACTTGCAAGTAAGATCCACCAACCGTTGTAGATGCTCTTGAGACACCTCAGAATGTCTCGCCAAAAGGTGGTCATTCATCTCCCTAAGTGTGGGCTCAAGGGTGGTGCAAGTGCTACCTTTGCAGAAGATCGGACTAACCCCAAGCTTGCATCCACTAACTTGTGCCCTAACCATATGCCACAGTTGGAAAGCCTCTCTCCCGATGCACCGTGTCTCGTCCAACTATCTCAGATGAACCTCTTAGGTCCTGTTTCTCGCGATGAGAGCATCAAGAGACGATATCCAAGTCCCCTGTGTCAGTGTGAAATGCTGGAGAGTGATAAAGGGAAGCTCATGGTTGGCCCTGTGATCAACTCGCTCTCCAAATCTAGGTGTGCCAAACCCAATGGTGTGCCTGATGCTTCGTTGGGAGATCTCTCTTGTGGCAACACTCCCACAAATTGTTGTGTATGATCATGCTCTGCTGCACACAAATACTTACCCCTCCACTCCTCTACATAGCACTCAACTCTGTGGCACAACTCAATGCACCACTGGATACCCATGCTCAATGTCGTGCTACCATGTACCATAGGGCATCCCATATGTGCCCATGCATCCATCACTTTGCTAATACACCCACCACGATGTGATCTACACCTCCTCATCTGCCCAGGTACACTTGAGTGGCCCAACTCCTCATATGCAATCGGGAATAACACTACCTTATTGAACCTTAGTAGCTCTGGTGCCCAATACATCAATGAGAGAGCACTATGTCCATATCAATGTTGTTAAAAGCGCGAGCGGGATTAAATCGGCGTGGGGAATGAAGCGGAAAAAAGCGGAAAAATCGGGAAAAAAGTGGAAAAAAGCGGGAAAAAATCGTTTGGTACAAAAATATTCATTTTTTTCAATTTTTTTCAATTTTTCATTAAAAATCGCGCTGCCTCGCCAGCCCGAGCTTTTTTCCCAAAAAAGCAGGCTTTTTTCAAAAAAAGCGCGCTTTTTTGAAAAAAAGCGGGCAAAAAAGCGCGTTTTTTTCCCAAAAAAGCGGCAAAATTTTTTTATCCCGCTTTTTTCCTATAAAAAGCGCGATTAAATCGCGCTTTTCACAACACTGGTCCATATGATGCCCTGTTCGGTGGCTTGCTGATGCACCTCCTCCTACAAATTCCGGCCAGAGTAGGCTAATCACGCTGTGCTCCCATGCACGATCAGTATGCCAAGGTAACTCATGAAATTTGTTTGCTCCCTTGTCAAACCATCCTGTCACTAGTGCTGATGGAGATCTGAAAGTGTGTGGGTGCTCGGTCACCGAATCCATCACGTTGCTAATACCTCCACTAACCAAACCCATGCTGTGGCAGGGAACCCCACCTGGATCCCTACAACAGTCTATCCCTCAAGCTCCTCTGGTAACCCATGGCCCTTGTTGGACTGTGCCTCTGGCCATGAATAGATCCAAACACCCAGATTGCTCTAGTGGGTACCAACTCAATACCTCTTGCCATCCTATCCCAAATGAGGGATTGAAGGCACAATTTGGAAGAAACAAACCCTCTGGGCTAACGCGATGTCATACTCATCTCATGTCGCTCAGTCATGTTGACCTGGTTATCCCCTATGGTCTGTCTAGACAACCCGCCTCTCTCAATCCAATGCGTGACAGAGTGTTAAAACTTGGGTAGTGTGGAAGATATTTCCAAGTGGAGAAAACCCTCAAAAAGGGAGTTTGTTGGGTAAAGTACCCAAGGTTTGGGGTTCTGACCCAAAGTGGTGGGCTTAGAACCCAAGAAAACTAATTTTTTATTCTAATTTGTATAGTGGGGTCTCTTGAAGGATTAAGAGGGCCCCTAAGTCACCTATTAGAGAGCTATAAATAGAAGGCCAATGGAGAGGCCAATTCACAAGTTTGAAAAGGACTTTTAGCTTGTGGAGAGAGGAGGCTAAAGGACCTAGCCCTCAAAAGGAGCCGTGGCTAGCAAGAGGATGTGTACGTCTGTTCTGTGGAAGTTGAGTTCAAGGAATCTGTCATAGAGGAAGCTGAAGGGCTGGTCTATGTTAGTGCTGGGATAATACTGAGGCGCGAGCCTTAGAAGAGGGTTGGACTGTATTTTCTAGGCCACAAGAAGGAGAGATCTAACCACAGATTTTAAGAAGGGCATTCAAGAGCTGGGTAGAGCTAAAGAGAGCAGATCTGAGGGCCTCAGGGAGTTGCTATATCTGGGCTGAAGTCTGACAGTGGTGGTAGAGGGCTGGCTGCAGGGTTCAGACTGTGCTGGAGAAGGCCGCAGTTCTACGTAAGTAACCGAAGGCCCAAAGGGAGGGGTCGAGTTGTGAGTTAAGGTTGTTGTAGCAGCAAGTGTTGGTTAAGAGGTCAGACGGGTCTGTCCTGAAAGGGTCGAGGCCTAAATAAGTGTGACCGAGGGCCGTTAATCAGGAAGGTGATCTTGAGCCAGGCAAACACGCTGAGAGGGATCTGAGATCTGATCAGTAGAAGCTGAGGGTTGCTGAGCGCTACAGCCAGGAGGGCTGAGGAAAGGTAGATAGCTGGAAGTCAAGGGGAAAGTTGCAGGCCTGTGGAAAACAGTGAGCCAAAAAAGCTGCCAGAGGCATAAAAAGGGCTGGACAGAGGTCCGTGTGCTGACCAAGGGTTGGACAGCTAGGCAAGAAGTCTACCAGGTGGGCAACAAGGGAGATAATGGTCAAAAGGAGCTGACCATGTGCTAGAAGAAGTCTGTAGCAGCAAAGGGCAAGCTACAGCAAGGACAACAAGAGTACTAGTGTATTGTGGGCTCGAAGGATCAAGCACAGGTGAGTTTTGTATTCTTCTGATTGTATTTTATTCATGGGCAGATGTGGACCTGATGGACTAGGCCTCAGTCCGAGGGTTTCAGTGAAAGGACTGACTGTATATATTAGCATTGTACTGGGGTTTGTAAAGGGCCATGATCCCTGGTATGGAAGCCCTATGGTTTTCTTATTGATGGATTAATAAGGAACATGTTTTGGGCCGTAATTCCTATGTATTGTTATATTCTGCTGTGCAAAGTTTTTTAAAGTTGGGCTTCTCTAGTGTGTTTGTGTTCCTATCTAGGGCATAGACAGGTGCAAGGGAATTTTCAACAACATTGAGCTTCCTGATTGTAGTTATGTTAATTTTATTTGACATGCATCATAAAGCCCTGATTTGGGGTCTACTTTGTTTGTTGACGTTGCACTTTTTTTGACATTCCCAATTCTAATCTTTTGTTGCTGAAATTTTTATAGGTTATAATCTGATATGTCCTTTTTAGGATCCCACTATTCCCTGCAATTTGGACCTTCTAGGAGAAAGCTATGATGGAATTACTAGAACCTGCTGTTTCCAGTGTCTTTCAAGTGAGCAAATGTATATGTATTGCCACTTTACTAATATTTCCCTAAGATATTTGAAATTTGGGCTGGTAGCACCTGGCTATTATGTCTTTAAGCCAGTGCTACAACTGGCACTCAATTTGGACTTGGCAATCTTCAGATATTGACTGTTGTACGGAAACCCCCTGTTTTATCTTTGTTTGAAGGCTAGATAAAACTCTAACTTGTATACCCAGTGATTCTGAAAATATGGTGAGCCAGAATCTGAAATTTTTACTCGATGTACTTCGATATTTCCTCAGTTAGTCGTGAAATTTTCATGCAACTCCAATGATTAAAAAAAGTTGAAGCGAAAATAATAAGATGACTCGTTTGAAGGATCCAAACGGAGGGCTATTTGCTTTGATAGTATATGTTATTGAACAAATAGCGAAATGAGCATAAAAAGCCAACCTCCTTTAGAACTTGTGTTTACAAATAATTTTTGAAGCTTCTAAAAATAGAGCTTGTTGTTAGATATTGGTGAAAAATGGTACAATTACTAATAATGAGCCAGCCAAAAAGAACAATGACAATATAACAATAGCAATGTAATGGCCCAAGACTTAGGGGCTAAACATTATGCTTGTGTTTACATTGTCTATTATGAGAAATATATAGAGTCAGGGTATCTAGAAGATCTCCAATTGTTTTTATAAAAAAATGAACCAGAATTTATATAACAAATTGGAGCGTACACATGTTTGTTGATGTCAGACCCTGAAACTAATCTTTTAGAACATAACTCTTTTGTCTTTTACTTTTATTTTATTTCGAGTGCTCGTTTGGATCTTAACATTTGATTTTTAAATTCTCTTTATGTTGTACTAAAATTTTCATTGAAAAGCAATTTTACAGTATATAAATATAACACTAGAAGTAAGTGTAGAGATCAGGAATTCATCCACAGCTTGTGATCATTAGCTTTATTTAGAATGGGAGAAATGTTTGAAACATTCTGAAGCTTCATGGTCTGTTAATTTTGAATTTCTCATATACTCATTCTTTTCATTGATCTTATATCTGCTGATACATATAGGTATCTACTCTGAAAGAACGTGTGAATATTGCAGGTGGCACACCTAGCAGGTATTTTCGATTTGTAATTTTGATGTTTGTGAAAGGATGAATTGTTTTTATGGTCAAAGGAATGCACACTCCATAATGAAACATAATCTTGAAATATATAAACTGACACTAAAACTAGTTATTAACCTGTTTCATCAGATTCTAAGTTCTTCTATACTTTTTCATTATATATCAATGGGTTTTGACACTGCTATTTTGCTCTGATTGCATATGTTAGCTCCATTCTTTCATTACATGAACAATATATATCCAGGTACTCTTTTTGCTTTCCTGGGTTCAAGAAAACTGTGGACACCTTTTTGGCAATACTATGAGCTTCTTTTGATCCTGGTGGCTGATCATAAAAAGCATGTTCAAGACTCAAGAGAGTATGTCTGTAATGCATATAGAGGGAGAATGCCATTGAAACTTGAATAAAAAGCATAGTTGGAGCCCTGATGGACTTTGAGAATATAAGAAAAGGATAAGTTGGGCATAACTATTCTCGTTGGAGTATGTCCTAGAATAAAATTCCCAAAACGAATTATGGGAGGTACTGAAAATGTATAGGAGATACAAGTAAAAGTCCAGACATGAATCACCAAGAAAATAGACAATTATAATGGAAATTTTAAAATTTCCATTATATTGTAGCCTACTCATTTGCATCTTTGAGAACTAGCTTTTCTTCTTTGTTATTAAATTTACATATTGCTAAGATATGTTGTAGGAAATGTGGTTATCCTCCAGGACCTGTGTTTACTGGAAACATTTCTGGTGCAAGCAATAGGTATATAATAACCCAAAAATATTTGGAAATTTTTTGTAGGCATTTCCTTGTAAATGTTTTCTACCCAAAAACACTTCGTAATTTTTTTTCCAGATAAAATTGGAGAATGTGTAAGAAACTATTTCCCACCAAAAGTAAAAACTTCCTCGTCTTGCTTTGCCTCACCTGTTTCATAATGCTCTTTGCTGTATTGTCTGTCTCAAACCTTGCACGAATCCTTCTTTGCAAATTCTCAGTAGGTCCTTCACCTCAACTACAGCCAACTGTGCCTTACTACTCAAGGCATCTGCCAGAGGATTGATCATCCCTGACCTATACTCAATGGTCATGTCAAACTCTGCTAGAAAATCCTGCTAACATTCCTGCTTCGTTGACAGTCTGAACTGAAATGCAAAGTAACTCAGCACAATTTTATCTGTCTTGACCACAACTGTTATCCCAATTAGATAATGCCTCCATACCTGAAGATAATGGATGACAATGGTCATCTCCTTCTCATGCACGGGATATCTACTCTCCTTGTCTCATAGCTTCCTGCTCTAGTAAGCTATGGGGTGTCCATCCTGCATCAAGACACCTCCAATGGGGAAATCTAAAGTATTTGTATATACCTCAAATGATCGCTCTAAATTTGGCAGATTCAACACAGGAGCTGTCACCATCTTGTGCTTGAGTTGTTCAAATGCATGTTCACGCATCTCTGTCCACCTTTGTGAGAAGATCACTCAGAAGGTTCACTACAATTCAAATTTCAGTTGTAGAACTTTCATCAAACTCTTTGTCACCACTCAGGGTGCAATTCCAATAAAAACTATACTCAGAAAATTGCATTCATTGAGCGAATTGAATTCTGATTTTTATGAACATTGACACATATGACAAATTCTGAACTTTTAAATCAGCAAATAACTCAACGAACTCTGAAATTGTCCTCAGAAATTTTTGGACAAAAATTCTTTGAAAAACCTGTTAAAATTGACAACTAGGGCTAAACTCCACATGGGTCATCTTATTTATGACAGCTGATATTTTTCTTGGATTCCTCTCTCTGAGAGGTGTAGGATTGATCTAGAGATCATCGCATTCTGACATGTACAAATGAAGTTATGAATTTATTTTGATTATGGACAAATTGTCATGGTCGGCCAGCAAACTTATGTAGGCTCAAAAACCCAACAATCATGTCTATTCATCCTCAACGTTGCATATAAATAGAAGGTGACTTAGCCTCATTTGGACACACTCATCTTCACACACCTCTCTCTCTCTCCTCATTGACTGGGTACGGATTTTTGGGCCTCTCTCTCTCCACATGTCCGAAATTTCAGGATAGCGAAATTTCGGGAAAACGAAATTTCAGGGGACTGAATTGTTGGACAGTTTGACCAAGCATTGAACAGTATGCGTTGACCTCCTTTGACTGCGGTTTTGGGAGGGCTATCTCTGTTTGGGCAGGCCACATTTATGGGCATTGAAATAGAGGCTAAATGTTGACTGTTGACCAACGTTGACTGCAACTAGGGCTGATCGCAGGTGGGTTGTTTGACCAGACTTTGACTAGGCTGAATTTGACATTTTTGGGGGTTGTTTTATCTTGTTGTTTGGAGGCTGAAGTTGACTAAAGTTGACCGAATCGATGAGTATAAAACTGCCCTGTTGACCAACGTTGACTTTTCTGGTTAGGGCTCTTTTGCGGCTGTTATAAATTGTCAGAATTTGTAAATTGTACTATCTCTCTCTGCTGAACTATTGAAGACTAAAAGAAGATTTGATCAAGGGTTCCCCACATTGGGGTTTGCCCTTGGCTGGTGCCACATCTTGTGTCCTCTTGTCTTGGCTTGTCTTCTATTGTTTATGTTTATGTTCTATCTGCTTTTGACTATCATGTTGATGTGATTGCTAAACTGGATATTGATATTGGGCTAATAAAGAAATTGAAGTTAAATTGCTCTAAAGCATAGACCATACCATTGTTGCCTAAAATTAACATGGTATCAGAGCTGAGGTGAAGAAAAGTCCAAGCACGAGTGAAAGAGCAATCACTTAAGACAGTTGGATAAGGACAAAAGGTTCAATGGGTTCCTCATGCTACTTCTCGGCTGAAGACAAGCTCCATGATAAATATGACTATCATGGATGGAAGATGTCTCTTGATTTGACCTTGGAAGAAAAATAAGTGATGGACTATGTGTAGGGTAAAATCCCTGAACCTCCTTCAAATGCACTGGCTGTTGTGAAGACCAAGTACAATAGGACTGAAGTCAAAGCAAAGAAGATTATCAGGGATTCCATTGACAAGCATCTGGTGGCCTACATCTCCGAATTGAAGACCTCCAAGGAGATCTATGACAGGTTGGTCGGCATGCTTAAGGTTAGTAATGCTAATCAAATTCTATTTCTCAAGAATAAGTTGAAGGATATTAAGAAGGGCAAGGACGAGGATATTCAATCCTATTTCTTGAGGATTACTGAGATCAAGAATGATCTACTCTCGATTGGAGAAGTCATTCCTGACAGGGAACTTCCTCTCACCACCCTTGGAGGACTCCCACCTGAGTGGTATGTATTTAGAACAACCATCCTCAACAATGATTGAATTCCAGGGTTTGAAGAATTGATGTCGAGATGCATTCAAGAAGAAATAAGAATGGTGGAGCCAGAAATGCCTTTTAATAGAAGAAACCCCACTGCATTCTCCGCTCATGCCAAAAGGAGGAATAATGCAGGGTCTAAAGGTCATTTCCATGGAAAGCCTGGATCTAAGGGAGGAAGGAAGGGCAGGTGCTTTGTTTGCAATAAGTTTGGCCACTATGCAAGGGAGTGTCCAAATAGAAGGGACACATCGCATGATGATGATCACAATCATTCTAGGGGAAACTGCAACAACAACGATCAAAGGAACGGCAGGTCCAATGGCAAAGGAAAAAGGAATGGGGGACATCAAGGAAATGGTCGACCCTCCAAGAAATCAAGTTACTCCAGGTATGAAGAATCCAATGTTGTTAACAATAAGCAAAAAGAGTACTATCTTATATCGGCCCTCTCCAATGCCTCTGCCCGAACACTTTGGAAAATTGGTTGATTGATAGTGGTGCCTCAAGGCACTTCACCGGATACAAGGAAACCCTCTCTAATTTGATAGAAAAGGAGACAAACTTGGAGATCATCCTTGGAGACGATGCCACCTATCCCGTGAAGGGACTAGAGAATGTTACCCTTCAATTGCAAGAAGTACTATATGTACCTAATCTCAAGAAGAACTTGGTGTCTATTTTAGCCATGGAGGACAATGGATTCAAGGTGGGATTCATCGATGGAAAGGCACGTGTTTGGAAAAGAAATTTTAAAGATGCTTTTACTCTTGGGTTCAGGGTTGACTCTTTGTATCAAGTTGGAGGAAGTCCATTGGGAGCCATGTCTTTACAATCTGAATTATCTGAACTATGGCACCGAAGGTTTGCCCATCTTCACTATAAAGCCCTTCCCGATGTGAGAAAAATGGTGACAGGTATGCTCGAGTTCAAAGTAGAGCATGAAGGTGTATGTCCAAGATGTGCCGAAGGAAAACTTACAAGGGGACCATTCCCCTCAAGTAATAGCAAGACCATAGATATATTGCAATTGATACACTCCGACATGTCTGGTATGATGCCTGTAAACTCTTTGGGAGGATACTTATATTATCTCACCTTTACGGATGATTATTCTTGCAAGACCTGGATCTACGTCTTGAAGAAGAAGGATGAAGTGTTCACCTAGTTCCAACACTCCAAAGTCTTGATCGAAAACCAATCCGAGAAGAAAATCAAGATATTGAGGATTGATAATGGGACCGAGTACGAATCCAATGAATTCCAAGATTATTGCAGAGAAGCTTGCATTAAGAGGGAGACTACAATGCCATACACTCTTGAGAAAAATGGTGTGGCTGAAAGGAAGAATCACTCTATTGTAGAAGTTGTTCATGCCATGTTTCATGATCAAAGCCTTCCGAAGTTCCTATGGGATGAAGCTAAAAATACCACTGTGTATGTTCAAAATCGATGCCCTCATCAAGCATTGGACTCCAAGACTCCCGAAGAAATGTTCACTCGTAAGAAACCTGATGTCTCTCATTTTAGAATTTTTGGAAGTCCCGTATATTTTCATGTGCCGAAAGAGAAAAGAAGCAAATTGGGTGCATCTCGGAAGAAAGGAATCTTTGTGGGCTATTGTGAAAATTCTAAGGGATATATAATTTATGTGGCTGGTCAAAAGGAAGTTGAGATAAGTCATGATGTCTCCTTCGAAGAAGATATGGCCCTCAGGAAGATCAACAACCTTCCTATCCTAAGGAAGGACAAAGAAGCTGACATTGGAAATCAGGGCGCAAAAGAAGACGAAATGATGCTTGATGTTGTTGAACGCATGGATCCTATTGATCCTCCTCCTAATGAGCCCTCCTCCTCCAAAAGGAGACCCTCATGGCTTAGGGAGACTCTTGAAGATGTCGAGAGACACATTGCACCAAGGTGGACTTTCTGTGAAAGCACAAAGCCGAACATGTATCAAGGATATTTGACCGCTATGAGCACTACCATTCAAAATGAGCCTTCATCATTCGAAGAAGCCGTGAAGCATCAAGTATGGAAGGATGCTATGAATGAAGAATATGAGTCAATTATGAAGAATGATCTCTGGGATGTGGTCCCTAGACCCCAGGACAAATCGGTTGTCATCTCTAAGTGGCTCTACAAAATCAAGCGTGGAGCTGATGGATGTGAAGACCCTGTCATTGACAAATGTAAGAGGGAGTTGGCTTCTGAATTTGAGATGAAGGACTTAGGACCGATGCATTGTTTCCTAGGCCTGGAGGTCTGGCAAAAGCCAGGCGAAATTTTCCTCTCTCAAGCAAAATATGTTGTGAAGATATTGGAAAGATTTGGGATGGTGGACTGTAAGCCTGTGACTACTCCAATGGAACTTAACCTTAAGAAGTTATGTGGTAGTGCTGCTGGACATGCATTGGGAAATGCTTCTAAGTATCGTCAATTCATAGGAGCATTGATGTTCTTGTTGAACACCTGTCCGAACATATGTTTTGCAGTTAACACATTGAGCCAATATATGGTTGAACCTCATCATATACGTTGGATTGGTGCCAAGAATCTTCTGAGATATCTTCAGGGCACAATCACTCATGGACTGAGATACATTGTCGGAGATGTAAGGCTGCATGGTTATTTTGATGCTGATTGGGCTGGCAGCGTGGTGGATCGCAAGAGCACTTCTGGATGTTGTTTTTCTTTGGGCTCTGTTTCGATATCCTAGATGAGAAGAAAGAAGAAATCGGTTGCCTAGAGCACCGTCGAGGCCGAATACATAGTTGTTAGTATGGCCTCCTGTGAAGCTGTCTGGTTGAGGAAGCTCTTTAGTGAGCTGTTTGGACATGTGCTGGATACCACTGTGATCCTCTACGACAACCAGAGTGGGATCCGATTATCAAAGAATCCCGTGTTTCATGATTGCTCCAAGCACATAGATATCGGGTACCACTTTATTCGGGATATGGTACAACGAGGAGCAATAAGGCTCGATCACATTGGGACTGATGAGCAGGTCGTTGATATTCTAACAAAGCCCCTGGGGAAGGTCAAGTTCTTGGCCTTTCGAGAACGACTTGGAGTCGTGGAGAGACCCGCTTATGAGGGTCCTGTATGAGATGGACATTGAGCTCTGGGAGCTCCAGGGGGCTTGGGGTACTTCTTGGAGCAATGAACAACTATAGGGTGATTGGTTCAACTTTCCCCTAGTGTTTTGCGGTGTATAGGGTGAGTGGTTCAACCTTCCCCTACGATACCCCTTGGCGACATGTAGGCATGATGATTCATACTTCTCCTATTGAGACATCCTATTCATGCAGTCTGGGACTCATGGGAAGTACCTCTCATCTGGCCAATGAGTAGGGAAATGAGGATAGGGACCATAGTTCTACTAATGGACACATCATGTACTACCATACTCCCTATGCTAGGATGATCGATATTGATATGGGATCAATTGGAACTGACTTCAGGTCAGTAAGAGTGGTATGAGACACTCTCTTTTGATTGGAACTGACTTCGGGCCAGTAAGAGTGGTATGACACACTCTCCTTTGATTGGGACTGGCTTCGGGTCAGTAGAGAATGGTATGATACATTCTCGATCACTTCTTCTTCTTCATAGTTCAGCAGAGTAGTGCATTGGTGGCAGAGATAGTACAGATTGGTAGATGGAGTTCTCCCTAGTTGAGAGGGAGTGTTAAAATTGGCAACTAGGGCGAAACTCGGCATGGGTCATTTTATTTATGGCAACTGATATTTTTCTTTGATTCCTCTCTTCAAGAGGTGTAGGATTGATCTAGAGATCATCCGATTCTGACATGTACAAATGAAGTTATGAATTTATTTTGATTATGGACAAATTGTCAAGGTCGGCCAACAAACTTATGTAGGCTCAAAAGCCCAACAATCACGTCTATTCATCCTCAACGTTGCATATAAATAGAAGGTGACTTAGCCTCATTTGGACACTCATCTTCACACTTCTCTCTCTCCTCATTGATTGGGTATGGATTTCTGACCCTCTTTCTCTCCACACGTCCGAAATTTCAAGAGGCTGAAATTTCAGGAGACCAAATTTCTGGACAGTTTGACCAAGCGTTGACCTCCTTTCACTACATTTTTGTGAGGGCTATCTTTGTTTGGGCAGGCCACATTTATGGGCACTGAAATCGAGGGTAAACATTGATTGTTGACCAACGTTGACTACAGCTAGGGATGCCCGCGGTGGGTTGTTTGACCAGACTTTGACTAGGCTGAATTTGACTGTTTTGAGGGCTATTTTATCTTGCTGTTTGGAGGCCAAAGTTGACTAAAGTTGACCGAATTTATGAGGGTCAAATCTGCCCTGTTGACCAGTGTTGACTTTTCTGGTTAGGGCTCTTTTGTTGTTGTTATAAATTGTTAGAATTTTTAAATTGTACTATCTCTATCAGTTGAACTAATGAAGACTAAAGAAGATTTGATCAAGGGTTTCCCCACATTGGGGTTTGTCCCTGGCTGGTGCCACATCTTGTGTCCTCTTGTCTTGGCTCGTCTTCTACTGTTTATGTTTATGGTCTATTGCATTTGAATCGGACGATCCAGATGATTACTTAGTTGAGTAAAATGTTAACTGCATATTGTTGCATAAAAACCCCGGGACCGTTGAGAAGTTGAAGATTGTCTTCCCCACATTGGGGTTTGTCCCTGGTGGGCCACATCTTGTGTCCTCTTGTCTGGCTCGTCTTCTACTGTTTATGTTTATGCTCTATCTGCATTTGAATATCATGTTGATGTGATTGCTAAACTAGATATTGATATTAGGCTAATAAAGAAATTGAAGTAAAATTGCTCTAAAGCATAGAACATACCATTGTTGCCTAAAATTAACAAAACCCCAAAGGGAGAACCAGTTTGGGAGAGGGAGGATTTTATTATTATGCTTCAACGATCAAAGTTTATATAGTAGAATTAACCCAACAATGAAGTTACGATTTGTCTCGATTTTGGAGCATCAAAACAACCCCCAAATCCACTGTATGGTCTGTCTCGAATTGCATGCCCACTGTTGTTTGAATTGTACAGCCTGTATGGACTGTACAACTACAAAACCAATGCCAAAATTGTCTTGGGAAAGCGTGCAAACAATGGCTGTATGGTATTATGCTCTCAAAAGCTCGTGCCCTTTCTCAACATTGATTTTTATGCCTCTAGAGTCTAGACTGTTTTACGAACTGTCTTTTCTCTGTTGTACGGTCTGCAATTAATTCTCACATTGCCTTGGGATTTGTGCCAACCCTCTTGTATTGAAATTTGTGCCACTTGACCACTATACTCAGGAACTCATCCTCCTTCCTTTAGTGCGACCTTCTCCCTTTGCATCAGTTTCACTCAACAAAAGAATGGGGCTTCTCCTTGGGATTCATGCCACTATAAATACAATAGAGGGTGACTTTTGACCTTCCACCTAGCCTCCAAGGTCAAGGGTTGAGATTTAATTTTGGGCCCTCTTGATCCAAGGCTTTGTTTTAATTTCAAATTGACATTAATAAAGTGCACTTTTTCTCATTAACTTTATCTCATAAGATTAAATTAAATCACAAGTCACTTTAGGAAAATTTCCCACATGCTACCTCCAAGCCTATGTGGAAAACACTTTTCCTATCTAATTTCTAACAACCTCCATGGTTGATCCTTCTTCAACAAGTTTGTCACTGGTGCAACAATCTTCAAATAGCTCTCTACAAACTTCCTGTGGTAGTTAGCCATCCCTAGGAAGACTCTTACATCATGTTGGTACTTTGAGTATGAGATTTTAGTAGCCAAAAGCCATACAACATTCCTAGTGCCACTTTTTTATTTGTTACAAAGAAATTTATTTAAAATTCTCATTTGCAGGAAATTTATAACTGTTAAGAAATCTTAGAAATATCTAGTGCAATTCCATGAGACTCTGGATAATGCTTAGCATGGTAATAAACATTGACCCTAGACTTAGAAAACACACTCAAGGCCTATTTAATAATCGCACTCTAGCATTGGAGGATGTGAGTGAAAAGACTTAACTAATTATTTATCGCTTAAATGCAAAAATAATTAGTTAAGTAGTAAAACACTCTAGAATGATGTTTTTACTGACCAAGTCCCAAAGGTCTAAGTCTGTTACATAAGTTCATCACGCTAGTGTCATTTTATACAGTTCCCCTATGGGGTAACAAAATTTGAATAGAGAAAGAGGAGACAGAAGATAGAAGAAATAGAGAGAAGGGGCAAGATTTGCCCTGCTAGACTTCTGATCGTAAAAGAAAAATTGACTGGTGCCTTGTCCATTGGGCAATGGGGTCTTCATTCCCTGCTAGGTACATCTGAGCAGGTAACAGTGCCCAGTCTACATTTTGTACCTTTATGAACAATGTTCATCATCCATTTCTCGATCCGTTTGTGGTGGTGTACTTTTATACTTCAACTTGTAAAAGGAGGTGGCTTATCAAGATGAATTCATTGATAGAATTATCTGTAAGAAATTTCATTCAAATTACACGGCCCATACATTGAGAGATGCTATATAGAGACAAAATTTTACAATTTAAGCAGTAAATGCATGCAACAATCAGCCCTAAAAATAGCGAAAATCCCAATCCAATATATAGGACAAAGTAAAACAAGAATGACATTTAAAGGATATACTTACATGTAATAGAACATATCCAACCATCCACATTTTGACAATAGAGAAGCTCCAAGACAAGATAAATGAAATCCACACATCAAAATTCATCCTCCAAGAAAAAGTGCGAACTTCTCAAGAGAGAGAAGAGATCCAATCCAAAGTGATGATCTCAATTGTATTTATACACTAACGAGGAGTTCGAGTTAGTCTCCTTGGCCTACATAAGCCCCAAAAATAAAATAATGTGCTAATAATCTAACTTTTGGTGACAAGCCCACCAAACTAACTCACAAATGAAAGAATAAGCCTCTTAAAAGGTCAGATGATGAATAATACATGTCGTAGTGCTCTCCAAGAGGCCTCATGAGGTCCATGGGTGCCATAATGAAGAGTAGGACACTCAAAAGTGATGGACAAGGGGTTGGCCCCTTGTTCTCTAAACAGTAAACCTATGGTGCTCCCAATGGGTGTGGGGCCACAATGATAACCTCATGGGTCTCCAAATGAGTCGAAGATGCTTGTAGATCGTCTACAAGGGCTTTGAAGATAGTGTAGGGGATGCCACATCATCCTACAAGTCCTGGGTCAACTACCAAGTGCGTGGTACATTGTGGGGTCGTTTGGGCAAAGGTGAACCAGGTGCATTTTCTTCATCCAATAATAGTATCTTGAGCATCTCTGACCATGCTCGGGGATCCATGGAATGCTGTCTACTATTGTGGAGGCCCATGGCTCTCGACACACACCCTGCATGTGCCACTGTAGCCCTTTGAAGGATTAGGGCCTTGTATAGGGAGACCAAACCCAAGATGAAGACAATCTAAAATCTTGCATAAGATCCAATGCGTTCCTTAGCCTTCCAGTACAACAAGTCAGTAGAGAAATTGCGCAAATTAGCTTACCAATCTTGGACCACAGGTGAGGACTTCATAATGGCCTGCTCTTCCATAATGGGCTTCGGGATGTGCCAATGTGTCCTAAACTCCAAATGGGCTTAACCAAGTATCCTATTAGGTGGTTTGTACTTCTAAAGGGGATAATATATTCAAGGTACATCCTTCAAAAGGTGGTGGCATGTGACAGATGGGTGAATGAAGTAGGGGATGAGAAGGGGTAGCCCTGGGCCACATGTTGGGGTACAAGGGTAGCTAATAAAAGGGAAGCCCACACTTGAATTTATAATGTATAGGAGGGAGCAATCATGGTACATAAGGGGTAAGAGCATGATGCATAATATATAACAATGAATACCCCCTTTAATGGTAGGGTGGTTCATTGCCCACGAGGGACTGGGACAATCATGGGGTTCCTATATGATGAGGGAGGTTCATAGAACCTTTAGGAACCAGGGTGATGGCCATGATGATGGGTTAGAACTCGTGTATTGTCCCACGCATTAAATGTGTTTGTCCCGACCATCTTTTGCATTTTGTGGTACATTTTCCTATTGAATGTGGCCAAATATGCTTTTATCTTTCTTTTTAGCTACATCAACCTCTGGGTCATCATTCTAGGACTGACCCGTGATGAGGGCAAGGGGAAGGGGCGAGTTAACCCTATGTAGACCCTGTGGAGGAATGTGGACCCAGGTGGGAAAAATGATGAATGGGGTAATAATGAGTAGAAAGGGGTAATATAAGCGGATAAGGGAGCAGACCACGTAACCAAAGTCGGGGTTTCCCGTGAAATACCATCCCTAAAGCCAAATGGTCATTAAAAGAGTTCCCACGGGATTAGAATCCAAGGTTAATATCCAAAAAGGGGTCTAAGGGACAAGAGCACATACCTAGCCCATTCTTTCTGCCGAATCCCCCCATTAATCCATGTCCGGAAGTGTCCATGATAAGCAAACTACAATACTCAATTACCAAATGATCAAACATATGATCATGGCAGATGGGCGAGGGACCTCATGGCTCGCTCAAGTGGTGGATAAAAGGCACAATGAGCTAGCTGGTGGCTGCAAGGGGCTGTTGGCTACCGTTTGAGGACCATCTTGGACAACAAATTTCTCCTGGGGATATCTCCCACAAAATGGTGGGTAACATTTGGCTTCAACTGGGACGTGATCTCTCGAAGAAGTGGGCAAAGCTACTCGAACGAGGGGTCATGAGGACTCCAACAATCTCTTGGTTACCGTAAACCTGTCACCTGCACATATGATAGATGAAAAACACAGGGCAACATGCTTTTGCGGTGTCTCATGATCGCACATACTATATGTTAGGGCATAAAATCAACAAAAAATAAAATATGCAAATATGCATTTATCTACCATGAGAAATATCATATGGCATTAATTCTAATGCAGAAATGAGCATCCAATGCATCCTATCCTAACATGCATATGACAAAGCTATTTTTAAGTGTAATCATAAAGCCAATGCAACCAACATGTCATCAATATAAATATGCCTGTTGTTGATTTGGGGTAGCATCGGATGTGCTCTAGCCATGAAAATTGGTGGAGAGGCTAAAACACATGAGATCTCCAAGACCCATAAATGGTTTGGGTAGATTCTACCCAGTTAAGGAGATATTAAAATAATTAATATTTTTAATGGAGTTCCTAAGTCTAAACTTAGGAAAAGTAAAATATTAATGGGTATTAATATAAAATTGGGTTAGAAGGTTCCAAAAGGCACGGATCAAGCCAAACCTAATCTTAGCCGTTGATTAGAGATGTAATCTCGGCCGTTGAAGGACCAACAAGAAAAATATAAGAAGAGGCTTGAGGGTCAGTTGGAGAACACACCAGAGTGATCAGTCATTCGATTTACTAGAGTGGGGTTGCTAAGTAAAGTTGAATCAATGATTAACAGCTAGGCACAGTGAGTACTGGACAGAGAGGCAGAGATAGTGCCAAGAGACCAACGCAGACGCAGAAGCCAGAGCAGGCCACGCAGAGCCCAACAAAGACAACGCAGAGGCCAGAGGGCCTGCGTCATCCTCGCAAAAGGTAGCAAGAGTGACGCAGAGGGTCCTAGAGGCTGCGTAGTGTCTTAGAGGGCTGGCGCAGAGGGTTCTGAGGCTGATGCAGAGTCAGGGGGGCTAACACAGTGCTTTAGTGGTGCTGGAGAGGGTTTCGGGGGGCAAGTTTTCTGAATACCTGCTTCCGAATAGAGAGGTATTACTGCCGGTTATTTTTCTCTCTTGGGTGAGCCAGTTTGGCCCCCAGTTGTACTCAAGGATATATTGCATAATAATATAACCCTCAGAATTGCTGCACCGGTTTTCCCGCATTGGGTTTTTCCGGGGATGAGTTGTCTAAAAATAATGGTGTCACTTGAGTGTTTGCTATTTCTTTAAGCTATTGATCAGTAGATGGTTGAGACTGTATTGTGTTTATTTCAATGTTTATATGTTTAAATAACTTGTTCGTAATTAACAAGTAGGAGAAATAAACCAGAAGAATACAGATAAAATTTCTAACGGTTAGACTTAGAAATTTCAACACCTGCCTATATGATTACTCATGCAGCAAGCCCCAAAGCGAATGCAAACCCAAACACATGGAGGACACTGTGGGAAGGAGGTGGGAAAATATGATGCCCACATATGGATGATTATGTGGGAAGAGGTAAGAAAAAGATGTAATCTAGTCCATGAGATCTTCTCTTTTAACCAAAATATAAGGATGTCAACAACCAAGCTCATAAACTTTTGATGGATTGCGACCTTTGGCATATCACTTCCACCATTGTCCTTTTTATTTATGTCATGGCTTATGGCCTTCACCGGGTTATGATTAGCAGGAAAAGGAGGCCGATGAGATGGAGGAATACAAGTAGGGTGTACATGATGATTACACTAGAGAGGGGAGACTATAGAGTGATCAAATCCTTGAGGGTGCATCCAAAGAGGAAACGTATAATCAATGATGGGATTTTCCTTGACACTATACTTGGGAGGGGGAAAGGGCTTACAGTTCTTTGAGATCATATGATCAGGGGTGAGGGAATCACTTGATGAAGACCCAAGATGATGACCAATAGGAAAAAGGGAGAAAGAAGTATTGTATTCAACGGGTTTTGCTTTCCCAAAATCATAATCTAAAGGCTCAAGTGATTTGAACATAGAATCATTCTCAGGAGAAGTGGGAGCCTTATCAATTTCCTTAATATCAAATATTGGGTCTCTCCTAAAAAGAAAATTGATCACTTCCAATTGCCCCTCTTTATGCAAAGGCAAATGAAGATTCTCCTTCCCAAGGGTATTAATGGGTATGTCATCATAAATAGTGCCTGAGGGGAAGGGAAGGCCAATCTCATCCTCACCCTCCTTGTCAGTGTCGTAAATGGGAGCACAATCAAATTGAGGACAAACAATTTCCCATTTCTCCTTTTCAATGTAGAAGTAGTCTTCAATGTCATCTTCTAAGGTGCTAATGGGATCATCTTTCTCAGGGTTTTCAAAATAGGATTCATCGGGAGTAATATCCTTGAGAAAGGTAAGGTTGTTTTCAATTGCGCTTTCCATAAACCCATCCTTCCTAGCACATGTGTCGTCAAAATCATCATTTTCATCATGTGGACCCAAGGAGGACTCGTCTGCTTGCTCATTACCTAGATTCTTAATGTCTTGATGATGCTCGATGAAGGCTTCCTCTTGGATGCTTAATGCAGAGTATACTTGAAAATGTCTAAGAAAGCTATCAACGAACTCTTCAATAGATGAGATACTCCTAGGTTCATGATCATGCAGCCATGAGTTATGACCACCGAGAGATCCCATGAACAATAACATAAGGACATCTTGGTGAAGAACCTTCTCTCTTGAAGCATGTGCTTTAAATCTTTCTATGTTGTCAATTGCAGAGAGTGGATCACCATAAAACATAGGCATCCCACGTACCATCCTTCCCACGACATGATTAAGATGCCTAGGGATGCTAGCAATGTCCAAAGTGGGAAATTTATCAAACAAAGACAACCTATTTGAGGTATACATGAAAAATATGTAGGAGTCACCAGGGTGAAATTAAAGATGCTTAGAAAAATGCTTGTTTCACCCTACAAGCATCAACCTTAAAGTTCAATGAAGAACTAGGGCAGTAAAACAAGAATAACATTAAAAGCATGTACTTACATAAAATAGAACATATCCAACCATCCACATTTTGACAATAGAGAAGCTCCAAGACAAGATAAACCAAATCCACATATCAAAATTCATCCATACAGCTCCAATTCATCCTCCAAGAAAAAATGCAAAATTCTCAAGAGAGAGAAGAGATCCAATCCAAAGCGATGATGAGCAAATGAACTCATCTCACTTGTATTTATACACTAATGAAAAGTTCAAATTAGCCTCCTTGGTCTACATAAGCCCCAAAAATAAAATAATGTGCTAATAATCTAATTTTGGTGACAAACCCACCAAACTAACTTACAAATGAAAGAATAAGCCACTTAAGAGGTTATGTGATGAATAATACATGTCGTAAGGCCCTCCAAGAGCCCTAATGAGGTCCATGGGTTCCATAATGAAGAGTAGGACCCTCAAAAGTGATGGACAAGGGGTTGGCCTCTTGTTCTCCGAACAATAAACCTGTGGTGCTCCCAATGGGCGTGGGGCCACAATGATAACCTCATGGGTCTCCAAATGAGTTGAAGATGCCTGTAAATCATCTGCAAGGGCTCTGATGACGTGTAGGGGATGCCACATCATCCTACAAGTCCTGGGTCAGCTGCAAGTGCATGCTACATCTATGGGGCTGTCTGGGCAAAGGCAAACTAGGTGCATCTTCCTCGTCCAATAAGAGTATCTCGAGCATCTTTGACCATCCTCGGAGACCCATGGAACGTTGTCTACTGCTGTGGACGACCATGGCTCTCGACACACACCCTAAATGTGCCAATGTAGCCCTCTGGAGGATCGGGACCCTGTGTAGAGAGACCATATCCAAGATGAAGACAATCTGCAATCCTGCATAAGATCCAATGCATCCCTTAGCCTTCTAGTACAACAAATCATTAGAGAAATCGAGCAAATTAGCTTACCAATCCTGGACCACAGGTGGGGACTTCATAATGGCTTGCCCTTCCATAATGGGCTTCGGGATGTGCCAATGTCTCATAAACTCCAAATGGGGTTAACCAAGTATCCTGTTAGGTGGTTTCTACTTCTAAAGGGGATAATATATTCAAGGTACATCTTTCAAAAGGTGGTGGCACGTGATAGATAGATGAATGAAGTAGGGGATGAAAAGGGGCAGCCCTGGGCCACATGCTGGGGTACAAGGGTAGCTAATAAAAGGGAAGCCCACACT
This sequence comes from Pinus taeda, assembly GCA_000404065.3. Classification (NCBI taxonomy): domain Eukaryota; kingdom Viridiplantae; phylum Streptophyta; class Pinopsida; order Pinales; family Pinaceae; genus Pinus; species Pinus taeda. Next base: position 32,721 of record APFE030233444.1, read on the forward strand.
TGGGTTTATAATGTATAGGTGGGAGAAATCGTGGTACATGAGGTGCCTCAACCTTGATTTTTGCACCCTTCTTTATATGCCTTTTTCCTTCTTACGATTTTCTTTGATTAACAGCTCGGGGCTCAAGTGGTAAGAGCATGATGCATAAGATGTAACAATGAATACCCCCCTTTAATGGTAGGGCGGTTCATTGCCCACGAGGGGTCGGGACAATCATAGGTTCCTATATGACAAGGGAGGTTCATAGAACCTTTAGGAACCAGGGTGATGGCCATGATGATGGGGTAGAGTTCATGCATTTGCTTTTGCCCATGTGCTAAATGTGTTTGTCCTGACTATCTTTTGCATTTGTGGTACATTTTCCTGTTGAATGTGGCCAAATATGCTTTTATCTTTCTTTTTAGCTACATCAACCTCCGGGGCATCATTCCAGGCCTAATCCAAGATGAGGGCAAGTGGAAGGGGCGAGCGAACACTATGTGGACCTAGTTTAGGAATGTGGACCTAGGTGGGAGAAATGATGAATGGGGTAGTAATGAGTGGAAAGGGGGTAATATAAGTGGATAAGGGAGTGGGATATGCAACCAAAATCGAGGTTTCCCGTGAAATACTATCCCTAAAGCCAATTGGTCATTAAAAGAGATCCCACGAGACTAGAATCCAAGGTTAATATCCAAAAAGGGGTCTAGGAGACAGGAGCATAGACCTAGCCCATTCTTTTTGCCGAACCCCCCATTGATCCATGCCCAAAAGTGTTTATGCTAAGCAAACTACAATACTCAATTACCAAATGACAAGGCATACCTTTAGGTTTAGGAGGCCCACCTTCAAATATACAATCATGGCAAATGGGCAAGGGACCACATGCTTGGCTCAGGTAGCGAAGAAATGGAACAATGAGATAGCTGGTGGCTGCAAGGGGCTATTGGCTGCAGACTGAGAACCAATCTTGGAGAAATTTTTTCTCCTAGGGATATCACCCACATAATGGTGGGTAACAATGCCTATAGTGGATTTCGCTTAATGCCCTAGGAGACCTCCAGGGTTATGGCTTAGAAAGGAGAAAAAGAGGTGAAAGAGATATTCGTTAAGGTGATCACCAAGGATGAGTTCAGTGCCTAGCCTATTGGGAGAATGGAGTCAATGTGCTTTCAATTTTTGGAGTGCGTTTATCCAATCAAGGAGTCTTATGACAATTTCACATGGCCCTAGAGGCAGCTACTTGGTTACCACAAGAATTTATACTTCTTATTGCAACAATTTGATGACTTCTCAAGGTAATTATGGAGATAATGTATCCCTAGGAACATTCATTCACTATACCAAAACTTGTAACATATGCAAGATTGTCACAAGATCCAATTTTGACAAATTCGCATTAAATTAGGGCAGAATTTCAGATTTCATGAGCAAAAATTCCATACATTAATCATGTATACAAGAGATAAAGATAAGCATGAAATAACACTTACAAGTATAACGAGTATGTCCAACCATCAAATAGAGACAAAATCGAATCTCCAAGACCAGGAAAAGATATCCAAACATCAAAATGCATCAATCATTCTCCAATTCGTCCTCTAACTGGTACAACAAAATTCTTGAGAGAGAGAGATACAAATCTAAGTGATGATGAGGAATAAAATGATCCTCACATCAATATATATGATCCTCTAAGGGTTTGATTTGCCTAATTAGGCCTCATGATACCCCTGATAATAAAATAATGTACAAATAACAACCCTTTGGTGACAAGCCCACCAAGATAACTCCATAATATGAAAAATAAGGCTCTTAAGAGGAGGAAAATGATAGATAAATAGCTAGGAGGGCCATTGGAAGGCCTAGTGGAGTCCAATATGTGCCAAATTGAGTGGAAGGGCTCTAGATATAATGATAAAAGGGGTGGCCCCTTGATCTCCAAGCAAATGACCCGTGGTTCTCCCAAGTGGCTGGGGGGGAGACAAGAACATCCTCATGGGTCTCCAAGTAGATCGATCAAGCCTGTATCCCATCTGTAAGGGATGGAACAATGATATAAGCCCTCCCTTTGCTTCCCATGGTGAGACACAACCCCATCTGGGCTCTCAGTCAACTACCAAGCGTGTGGTGCAAGTGTATAGCCGACTGGGCAAGGTGGTCCAGGTGCATCATGATCATCAGATAGGTGGAACATGAGTGAGCGATGGATGGCACTAAAGGATCCCAGCGCATGGCTATTTGATCTCTGCTGTAGTGAAGGCCCATGGCTCTCAACGCACACCCTACAAATGCCAATATGACCCTCTAGAGGGCTTGGACCCCGTATAGGGAGATCAAACCCTAAGATGAATACCCACAGTTGTGGAAGTTCGTGTTGGTGTTCTTGAATGATATTTTGATCTATAGCCGGACCTGGGAGGAACATTTGCAACATTTGGAGACAATATTGTGTATTTTGGAGGGGCAACAGTTTTATGCTAAGCTGTCCAAGTGTGAGTTTGGTTTGATGGAGATGCTCTATCTAGGGCACATTATTGGGGAGGATGGTGTGAGAGTGAGGAGAAGACCAGAGCCATCTGGGACTGGCCAGAGCCCCAGAATGTGACGAAGTTGAGGGGTTTTGTGGGTATTTGCACCTACTACAGGAAGTTCGTGAAGGGCTTCTCTCAATGGGCAGCTCCCCTCACTGATTTGACAAAGTAGGCATTTGAGTGGACAGATGGGGCGCAGGAGGCTTTTGAGCACCTCAAATAGGTCATGAGCAGATGCTCGGTGTTCACACTCCCATATTTCGCACAACCCTTTTTTCTCTTACTGCAATACATCAAGGGAGCGTGTAGGAGCAGTTTTGATGCAGGGGGGACACCGATAACTTTCGAGAGCCGGAAGCTACTGCCCCATGAGAGGTTGCACTCCATTTATGACAAAGAGATGCTAGCCATCATGCATACACTAGCCATGTTCAGGCAGTACTTGGTGGGAAACAGGTTCCAGGTCAAAGACAAATCACAACATTGTCAAATTCTTCTTGGAGTAGAAAAAGTTACAGGAGAGGCAACAGAAGTGGGTGAGCAAGCTCCAAGCATACGACTTTGACATTGAGTATGTCAAAGGAAAGCTTAACATGGTAGTTGATGCGTTGTCCAGAAGGCCAGCTACCATTTCACTGATGAAGATTGCACTAGACTGGAGGGTGCAGTTACTGGTGGAGTAGTCCAAGGACCAATTTGCATGTGAGGTCCTTGATGGTATAGTGGCGGATTACCAGTACAGGGTGATGAACAAAGTGATTTACTTCCAGGACTGCATTTAGTTAGTACCCAGCTCCCAGTTGAGGGAGAAGATCGTGCAGACTGCCCATGACTCACCATTAGTAGGGCATCAGGGGTTTACCATGACATACAGGACCATCAGGGAGCGTTTTGCATAGAGGGGTCTTAAGGGTGATGTTCTGAGGCATGTTTGAGAGTGTGACATATGCCAAAGGAACAAGGGTGAACAGATACACCTTGCTAGGTTGCTACAACCTCTTCCTAACCCTGAGGGGAAATGGGAGAGTGTGTCGATGGATTTTATTACAGGGTTGCGCACAGTTCAGGGCAAGGACTGTATATACGTGGTGGTGGACCGATTGACAAAGTTTGCCCACTTTTTCACCATCTTAGCTTGGTCTTTGGCCTCATAGGTGGCCAAACTGTTTTTCAGGGAGGTATTTTGGCTTCATGGTCTCCTGAAGACCATTGTTAGCAATTGGGACAACAGGTTCATGGGGGGGTTTTGGAATGAGCTGTTTCAACTAGTGGGCACAAAGCTCACTCCAAGTACCAGTTATCACTCCTAGACTAATGGGCAGACGGAGATAGTCAACAAATGGCTGGAGGGTTACCTACGTAACTATGTGACGGGCCATCAACGTGCATGGATATGATGGTTGCATTTGGGCGAGTACTTCTACAACACAACGTACCACATGTCCATAGGTATGTCCCCATTCAGAGCTTTGTACGGTTACGATGCATTATCTTTTGCTGAGGTGATGTTTGGAGACAGCAAGGCCCCTAAGGTCAAGGATTGGATACAAGAGAGCCAAGATATCTTGCAGGCTCTCGAAGATAATTGGCAAACTGCACAGAACCAACAAAAGCTCTATGCAGACAGAGGCCGAGTAGAAAGACAATTTGAGGTCGGGAATCTGGTCTTCTTGAGACTTCAGCCATATAGACAATCGACACTCAAACAGAAGGGGGCTGAGATGCTCAAGCCTCACTTCTATGGGCCGTACAGAGTCACCACGAGAGTTGGGGAGGTAGCATACGAGCTGGAGCTACCCCTGGGGAGTCGAGTTCGTAACATTTTTCATGTGTCTTGCTTGAAAAAGGCACTGGGTCAGTAGGTAACCAAAACTACAGAGCTACCACCCATGGATGATGACGGGCACTTGGTTTTGGAGCTGGAGGCTATTCTGGACACCCGTGAGAGGCATATCGGAACAAGGTTATCAAAGAATTTTTGATCAGATGGAGGAACCTGCCAGATGAGGATGCCACTTGGGAGGGAGAGAAAATACTTCAACATCCTTCATTGCAGTTGCTTGAGGACAAGCAATGTTTTGGAGGGGAAGACTGTGATATTCCCACTTAACAATATTGCTAAGGGGAAATATCAATTTTGCCAATTTTGTCTTATTTCGTACTTGCACTTAGGAGAAGTGGGTTTGGGGGTCCCACTTGAATTTTGGAGTTAAGAAGAGGCCCAAACATTAGGAGAAGGGGAGAAAATCGAATTGCTAGTGGTAAGTGGGGGCCACTCATGGAGAAATACAATGCCATAGGAAGTACGCACTCATTGGAGGGAAATTGGTGGGGGAAAGTTGATGGTTGGGCCCACATGGGCAATTGGGAGGCACTTTGACAAAAGAGGAGGCAATCACTTATGGGCATTCTTTGATCATTTGAGTTTTCTCTTAGACTAGCACGCTTGAGCTGAAGCCAAGTCTGCAGGTGCAGTTGAGCACAAGAGGTTTCCAAGTGGAAATCTCACCCCTTGCTTCAGTGAACTTTGAGTGCTAGCTCAAGGAGGGAGTTTCATCCTTTTCAGATCGATCCGAGAGCAACATAGTGGGAGTGTGGAGGAGTTCCAACAACAACATCGTAGGGACTACACTGCTTTTGTTAGAGTCACACGTGGGACTTGAGGAGAGAAGGGAGTTTGGGGCTGAGATTTGTGGGGGAGTTTGGAAAGGAGAATTGCTAAATATTTCATCCATTTTGGGGACACTCAGCAACAAAATTTACAGGTGGGTTGAAATACCCAGCAGCAAGAGGAGCTAGGGGAAATTGGGCCGAAATTCCAAGGTCAACATTTGTCCAATTCCTTCATTCCCCGGTATTTTTTGAATATCAGAGAAGGCCCTAACAACTATTGCTTACAACCAACAACTCACTTTCTAGGCAGTTCAGGGTAGAGCCAGAGAGAGATCATCCAACAAATTTGGGGGACTTGTTTTCTTCACTTGGGCTTTGCTAGCTTGCCTTAGGCAAGCCCAGGTGCACACTTTCCAAACATCAGATTGTAACCCCATGCTTTCATAATAAAATGGCTTAACACAATGTAGTTTTTGGCTCTATATCGTGGTCTGATTTGTGTGCAATTTTTCTGTGTACTTTTACCATGCATGCTTTGTTTATGACTGTAAATTTTCCTTAGGGATATTACACAGAGGGGGTGATACTTAGATGTGTTGATGAAGTTGAAGCCAAAAAGCTTCTCACTGAGTTTCATTCAGGATTTTGTGGTGGGCATTATGCTGCTAAGACTACTACCCATAAGATCCTGAGAGCTGGTTATTATTGGCCTTCCATTTTTGCTGATGTGCACAAGTATGATAGAGGTTGCCAAGCTTGTCAACTATTCACTAGGAAGCAAAAGTTAGCTTCTTTGCCTCTTTAACCTGTGGTCGTGGAAGCTCCCTTTCAATATTGGGTGCTTGACTTTATAGGCAAATTTAATGAAAATCTAATGAAACTTTACGGGGTTGCACAGTGCCTAGCTAGGTAGTGCGAATTGCTGGGCAACGACTCGATTTTCTAGTCGCAATTGCAGGAAAGTTCTATTTGTCCGGAATAGTGATTCCAACATGCAGAGGGAGCAACAACTCAATATTTCTGCTGAGTAGATTTCTTGTCTGGGCATAGAGGGTTTTGTAGAAAGTTGTTAGAGAAAAATTAGTGCGGGGTGGAAGAGAAAGTGGATACACAGAGGAGATGTCTCTTAGAGGGTTACTAGCTTCAAAAATCTAATATTTCTAGTTGCAACAAGTAGTAGAAGCTGGCAATTTTCATACTCTAGAAGGGGGTGCGAATAACAGAGCTAGCAACTGAGCAAGTGAAAAAGGGAGATTTCCATCCTAGTTTGAGTTTTTGCAGAGATGGTCACAGTCAGGCTTAAAGATTAGGACAGGTTGGAAGGAGCGTCCATCTATATCATCTGGAAGGCAGGCTAGGATGTCCTTCCTGCTAGATGAGCAAGGCTTAAAAACCTATGCAGAGAACGTAGTGACAGACCCTGCCGATCCAGATCAGCTGAAATAATTTAGGAAGGAGATGGCCAAGGCAAAGTAGATGATCTTGGATGGAGTCAAGGATCATATAGTCTCACACATAGCGGCCAAGAACATGGCCAAAGAGATATGGGATGCACTTGCAGGGTTATGTCAGAATCCTTTCGAGCAATGGAAGATGTTCCTGAAGGAAAAGCTGAGGAACACCAAGATGCAAAAGGGAGAAGGGATTGATCCCTTTCTCATCAGAATTCAGGATATCTGGGATGAGCTTGCAGTCGTAGAAGAAATGCCTCAAGATATAGAGCTAGTGCGTTTGGCCCTGAATTGTGTCTCTGAGGAATAGGAAATCTTCGTCTAAGGTATTTTGGGACGAGATACATCACCAAGGTGGGATAGGATGTGGTCAGACCTACAATAGGAAGAAATGAGGCAAACCTTAGTAAAGGTTTTCGTCAACATAGTAGAAGCAAGGGATTGAAAGGTGTGAAGGAGGAAAGACAATGTGGCCCTTGCATGAAAGGGGAAAGAAAAAGGTCCCAGTTAGGGACAAGGCTCACAAGGGGAAAAGAAGAAAAATAAGTATCTATCTAAGATCAAGTGCTTCAGCTGTGGTGAGTTTGGCCACTACAGTACTTAGTGTCCTCAAAGGAAGAAGGACAAGCAGGAGAAGCAGGATCAGGTGACAACATCTGCAGAGATAGACAAGTTGTCCTCTAGGTTGGAGGAAGATTTTGCCATGTTTGCAGCTATACCTCTAGGAATGAGGTGGGGCGATATGGAGCTTTAGTCCTAGAGTTGCGCAGAGATTTGGGCAGGGTCTAGTGAGGCAAACATCATATGGTGTTTGCATTGGATGGTGTTTCCTCATGGATCGATACCTTGCTACATGGGCCCATAATATTCAGTAGCAGGAGGATTAGTGTCAGTTGAGGTAGTCAGTTCCAGAGTGACAATCACAGACTAGTTGTAGTCAGATGCCGAGGAGCACAGAGCAGTGTTGATAGCATATTAGGAGGCCCAATAGTACATTCAATGACAACATAGATTTCTCAGTGGACAATGCAAAGGCTAGTAGCAGTTAGATGCTCAGGAGACAGTTGTAGCACAAAGACACAATTGATTCAGTATTTTTTGATGGTTCTTGGTTGCAGTAGTTGCAGTAGCAGCAACAATAGTTGAGAGGGAGTGTTAGTTGTAGTGCAGATGCAGAGTTGGCAACAATACATGATGTACAGTGCAGTGTCAACAACATCATAGATGCAACAATTTGGTTCAGCTACAGTTAGTGGCAAATGAATCAGAGTTAGCACAATAGTTGGTGGACAGTGGCAAACAACTACAATTGTTAGACATCAACAACGTGTATGGGAGGATGTTGCAGAGACGAGGTGTTGTGCAATTGTGCAACACTAGTTGGAGAGAAAACCTTCCTCGCTAAGAGTGATTGTTAGTTTTTCTAGCATTAGATCGTGTTCTAGTCTCGAAACTTTGTGGAGAGGCTAAAACATAGGAATTCTTCAAAACCCATAAAGCATTTTTGGAAATTCCACCTAGAGATGGCTCAGTTAAATTAATTGATCATAACTAAAAATTTCTTAAGTCTACTTCGGAAAAATGGTTAATTAATAGTAATTAATTGAGAAGGGTGAGAATTCTTTAGAAACTCACACAGATTGCCTAGGAGATGATCTCAATCATCGATTAAGTTTTAATTGTGGCCGTTGGAAACTTAATTGGAGATTATAAGAAGAGGTTGATGGGTAGATGGAGAACACACCAGTTGTAGATACTTAGTGACCTGGGTAGTTCGATTTTCCAGTGTAGGTGATTCAACAAGAGAAATTGAGTTAGTGATTAGGTAGCAGGTGTTGGAGGGGCAGAGATAACAATATTCGAGAGGAGTTTCTAGTTCCAAAGGGTCGGGAAGAGGAGGTCTAAATTTTCAAATTTATCTCCTGGAGGCTACCCAGAGCCTCAATTTGAGCAGCGCGATTTAGCTAAGGAGAAGCTCGTTGTCAGTTCCAGAGGCTTGGAAGATTTTCGAGAGTGCCGAAGAGACAATTTCCCTGTCAACAGTAGGTAGGATGGCTTGATTTGGAGGAGTTTCGGGTTGAGTGTGAGGCCTGCGCAGAGCACAGTGGATGACTTGCTTTTCAGAGGTAGTAAGGTGCGAGATTGTTTAGAGAGAGGGTAAAATATCCCTCAGTATATTTTTGCAAGTATTTCTTTTGGGTAGAATCATCAGGTTGCTGAAATTTTATTGTACTCGGAAATTCTGTGGTTGAATAATAATAAAAACCCTCATTGCTGCACTGGTTTTCCCACATTGGGTTTTTTCTGGAGACATTTGTCCAAAAATAACGGTGTCATATTTTTTGTGTGTTTGCTAACATTTCTCAGTTTCCAGCATTTTTATTTCCGGAACATTTATTTTATTTTGTGAAGAAATTGCGGAGTGATTAATTCGATATTAATCAGAAAATCAATAAACTAAATAACCAGTTAGGAGAATTAATTCAGTTGTTGCATTTCAAGGAATTTTCACACTGAACTACTTGGTTTGTGTGCTAATTTCTTGCCTGGAAACTCGGGTCTATTTAAGGTTTTCTTGCTATAGTCTTCTCGTTATCAAATGGTTGTCTTAGCTTTCATTCCTTCTCTTCTCTTCACCTCTCCTCTTCATCTCAATAGAAACTATCACAACCTCTTTCTCTAGAAGCTATCTCATCCCCCTCTTGAAGCCATCTCAGCCTCCTCTTGTGCTCTTCTCCTTCTCCAACTCTACACTTGAAGAGTGAATGAGCTCCCTTTTGCCTTTTCTTCCCTTTTAGCCTTCGTAATGGAGTGAAGCCCTAACCCTATGATCAATGGCTTAGTTTAAATCTTAACTCTCCTTGATCAAGGGTGGGGATCTGACCTCCCATTGGCCTCCTTTTCATATCTTCCCCTTCATTTATTACCTCCCTAGTCACTTTAATGTTGATTTTGTACCTTGTACTTTTTTTTTCTCATAAAGTCACTTTAAAAGAGAAAGTAACTTTAATATAATAAAGTACTAAATATTTTTATACCTCAAAAAGTGATTGAAAGTCACATGACTTTAATAACTTGTAAAGTCACTGAGTAAAAAGATCTTTCATTTGTTTTCCTAGGCCAAAGGCAAAAAGCACTAGGAAACACCTCCTTGGCACCTTTTTTCTCAACATATCTCTCTCTCATTTTCTCTAACGGATTTCTCAGTTAGCAAAGGTATACGAGTAGGTTCGTTTTTGTTGCTTGATCTTTGTTGTGCAACCAACTCTCTGATCAATACAAAATAAAGATTTTTATGCTTGATCTCAACTCTTTTGTCTTGTTAAGTCTTTAATATTTCAATTGCATGGTTTAAACACTGTTCTCTGCCCTGTGTTTTGATTCTTTTAACCATTTAGAAGCAACTCTTTCTCTATGTCCACTCACATTCTTAGCAACTGTTCTTTTAAATGATTTTTTTGCAAGTGATTTCATTTAATTCCAATCTTTTTGTTGGCAGTTTGGTGGTTGTCGAAACATATTTTATCAATGTTCCACCAAGTTTTCGGGAAGTGGGCACAGGGGAGGGGGGGTACGCGGAAGCAACCTATGCAAAATCTCCCCACCATCTTTTAGGAAACGTGGGGGGGACGATCAGGTCTTTAACACAAGGGACCTCACAAAAATAGTAAAATAAAAATATTGTTGTGATATTGTGTGAGATATAAGAGGGAAATAAGCCATGTTTGTCTGAGGATTTTTTATTTCCTCTTGGTGAATGCGGAGATGGGCTGAGTAGTCCAGATGCTAGAGGGCTTGATGGATCAGAGCAAATTATTTTTCATGTTGTGGATTTTTCATATTTGGGAGATTTTAGAGAGCAAACAATATTAGTCAAGGAAGATGTTGTTGGCCACAAAGAGGCACAAAAAGATTCCAGATCATCAAAAGAAAACAATTAGTCTTCGAGTCCTTCAAGTAGAGAAGTTGACTTGCTTCCAAAAGCTGAAGATATGTTGATGTTTGCTCCAGAGTATACACGAGTTGAGGCTCCTAGGAGTGAACTTAGTTCATCTGTTTTCAGAAGTCCATATATTCCTGCATCTAGAAAAATTCCAACTATGGAATCAAGTATTAATGCATATGTCTACAATGCTACACCACCACCTTCTCCTTAGCTTGAAATCTATGATAAAAATTATGAATATTCTTGTAAAGGAAATGAAAATTGTAAAGGGAAGGATGATTACAAGCATGTTCAGTAGGGAGAGCAGTTGTATGAGAAGCCATTAAAATTATTAAGATTTGACTTTATTAAAATTATTTAACCTTTTTTTGGGAAACGAAGGAAACATTTCCTTTTTGGGAAGAAGCGACCCCGTTTGGAGTTTCCATGCGTACCCTATTTTTGGGAGTGTAAAAAAACAACCCCCAGATGACCTCACGTCCCCGGAGCGCAAGGGAGCGAGGAATCACGATTCCCAGGTGAGGGGGCACGTTCCCGTGGAACACTGTATTTTATATTGTTGTTCATTGTGTTTTGAATTTGCAAATTTAAAGGTCAACGTACTACAATCCAGGGACATGCCCTTGTGATTAGCATGCACTAGTCCAAAAGGAGAGGAGAATCTGTAGTGGCTGGTAAAGGCATGTCTCTTCTAAAATTTGCAATTGAAACTTCATTAATTTCTATTTAAAGATCCATTATTTTCAATGTTGTGAATATAATTCATATAAAATAAAATAAATAAAAATAAATGTAATAATAAATAATCAAAGAAATGATTATCCAACAATCATTAGTTAAATAAAAAGGCATGCCTAAAAAAACATGCCCATTAATGAAAGGGCACCCACCTAGGTATATAAGCGGGCCCTCATTGTAACATTTCAAATCCTTGTACTATTCATCTTATTAATAAAAGTATTACTATAATACATTGCGTATTTTGCATTAAAAGCACACACAAGCTATAGTTTTGTTGCTTCATTGGTATTAGAGCCATTGGACCCATTGGATGTTATTCAGTGCACATTTTTCAATTAAAGCTTAGGCTCTGAAATCATGGAATTAAGTGAATATCATAAAGCTAAACTGTTAAATGAAATTGGAGAAGCATTATAACAAATACAACGAATAAAAAAATCATTTGCAGAATCATTAAAGGCTTTCAAACACCAGATTCAACACCTACAATGGAAGAGGACATTGATTGGAAATAGACTAACAATAAAGAATGCTCTAACCAGGAAAAAGGATGTGTCATAGAGAAGGAAAGTGACTCTAACGGTGATTCAAATGCAGAATCATCCGATGATAATTTTGAAGGGTCAAAAATTGTAGTTGACCTGAGTGTTGAATATAACATTGATCACGTCAAGCTAGAAATATTGGAAATCCCTGTTAATGAAATCTTCAAGATTCCGAAATCAGTGTCCGGAATTAATAATCCACATGTCATGCCAACAGGGGAATCCCATTCTTTGCCCCCACTAACTGTAGATTCCACGTCACAGTCACAATCTGTGGAATATATTTCGTTGCAACAACAAAAAAGAATGGACAGTCACCGATTTGAAAATTCTTCAAAAATCCCCAAGCATTTGACGTGGGCCACACTAACATTGTTGTATGGCAGTGTGTTATGAATATAATTCATAACAAAATAAAATAAATATAAATAATGTAAATGATAAATAATCAAATAATGATTATGTTAATTAGTCATCAAGTTAAGTGAAAAGGCATGTTTGAAAAACATGCCCAATCTTGAAGGGACACCTGCCTAGTAGATATGCGGGTCCTCATTGTAACATTCTATCATACTTGTACATTTTTATATATATAATAAATTATTATTACAAATACCTATTGTGTATTTTTACACTAAAGTCAACAAGCTATAAGTTTTGATGCTTCAGTGGTATCAGAGCCATGGCGCACAATATAATCATGCGAGTCTTTGAACGTTGTTCGCTGCACAATATTCCATTACGTTTACGTCCTAAATGCGTTGAGCAGTTTAGTAAAATTCAAGAAGCATTTCAGCGTTTAGAAAAATCATGTGTAGAAGCTACATCATGTTTTAAGAAAAGTTATGCAGAAATCGATAATAAGGAAGATGATAGCGACAATGAAGAAACGAAAGAAGGTGAAGCATTAGATGATGATAATGTTGAAGATGAAGATGTTGCAGAAAATTATTAAGATGATTCCGATGGAGCTGATATCGATCAAGATGAGGATCCAAATGATGCTGATCTTAATGTGGATGAAGTGGCGGGTGTAGTGGGTAGTCTTGACCATAATGAAACTCACAGTGGTTCAGATTCCCTGGGTTCTTTCCTATCGTGTACATTATCTGGTCAAGTAGTTGGAGTAGATGCATCAGACATGAGTCCAGCTGAAATTGTTACTAAAGGGGTAATGAGGGAAGGTAAGGAACTTCCTGAAATAATGTCTCTTAGATGAATATACAGGTTCATGGGAAGATCAATCTAATGAAGATGCATAAGTTGTTAACACAATTCAGAATGAAGAATCACTACATTCTGCAGAAGATCAGAAAGACGTTATGTCAATTTCAGCCTATGATGAGAGTGAAGATGATCTTAAAGATGAAGATGGCTTGGGTTATTATAATGGTAAAGATAATTGTGATGTTGCTTCTTAGTAGCAACCAACAAGGCTGCCTTTAGTAAGAAGGTCAATGTTTCCAATTTCACAAAAAAGACCCCTGCAAGCCATGGATTTTAAAAGTGCAAATGAGAATCTTGAGCAAAGCACACTGTCAAAGATGAAGCATCATTTTGTCTTAAGCAATACTTCAATGTTGGAGCTTCAACACTTGGCGAAACTAGACAACAAAAATTTAATGGGGGAAATAGAAAATCATTACCTAAGTAATGGGGTCAACAGAGTTGCTAGGTTATGGAATAAAAAACGCAAATTAATGGTAAAGGAAACTTTATCCCAGTACATTTTAAATAATATGGAGAAGGGAGCACAGATGACTCTAGTGGTAAAGGCCACAAGTTTGCTGGTTCGAGATTATGGCTTGAAGCTTTGGAAGGAAGCATCAGTGGTTCCCTATAAGCTCCAAAAATGCGATGAGAACCACTCTAATGAATATTCAGAAACACGTGTCTGTTGTCAGGGCTCTGCTAAAGATCCTACAACATTTGTGATGCTGTACTCTTCAAGTGAAGTAGTGGACACTCTCTTTACATCACATTCCAACATTTGTTCGAAGAACCCTGTTCAGATAAGGAGAAAATAAATTAATCAACAACCATTCTTGAAAATTAAGATGGATAAAACGTTAGTTCGTACTGTTTGGACACCAATGCCAGCTGGCCATCATTTTACAATATTTCCCGAGGGTTACAAGAGAACCATTTATGTGTCGAATAGGCTTGGCATGTACATGTTGCAGGAATCCACAACAGAACTAGAATCCTATGCAAATGTTGTGGTCGAAAAGATACAAGGTGGGTATGTCGTTAATTCTCTGGGACTAAAAATAAACATGTGGAAATCCTGGCCTTACGCTGAGAACAAAAACAAGAACACTGTTTTAAGGCTAGGTTCACAAGCACTTCTACAGGCTGTTTCGCATGTGAAAGAGAAACATAAAATTCATGAATGTGTGGGCATTTTCTCTGACAACAATAATGCGTTGACACGACTACAAGTCATCTAGAATGGAGATAAGCCATTACCAGGCAAAGGCAACATCTGGATGGGGCAGAGGATATTGAAGGAGATCATTAATAACAATTCATTCACAAGGGTTCATGTGCCGATCTCTTCAATTTTGTTTGTCTGGGAATTGTCGAGTCGCAGATTTAGCGACACCCATGAATGCAAGAAGGGACAGGACTGTAAAAACTGCAGATTTAGCCATGTTCGTGAAAGCAAGAAGGGATACAACTGTATAAGCCACAGACTTAGCCCTTCTCATGTCTACTCGCAACAACCTTATGGCTTAACTTGCTTAAAAACACGTTCAAAGCATTTTGTTTTTGTGGATTCCGCAAGGCTGGGAAAAATGAAAAAGTCTCAGACTCTGATCTACTCGATCTCCACCAACATAGCTTTTTACAATGAAATGTCTAATAATGAGATATATGACAGCGAAAGCGATGAAAGGGAAAACAACGAAAGCATAGATGAAGGGGTTGATGAAGAAGTGAGATATGATAGCATGGTGGACATAGCACGCAATCATGATGACAATACCAAGCGTATGAATTACACAGTTTTAAGTCTGAACGACAATCATGAGCATCAGCGCAATGCTACACAAAGCATTTCCAATGTGCTTGCTGTATCTAAAGCCGAGGCAACTATTCTTTTGCATTACTTCGATTGGAATTTTATTAATGCCAACGATCAAGGGATTGCAGACGAGGAGAAAGAGAGGAATGTGAGGAAACATGAGACCAAAGAAAAAAAAGGAGTGAACTACCTGTCCGATATGTTTAAACTTTAGATGATTACAGGATTAGACACATGATGGCACTCAAGTACTGTGACCATTTTATTTTATACCATGAAATCAATGAGCATGAGGGAGAGCGAATTATAGATTAGTCTTTACTGAAAAAACGTTTTAAACTTTTTCGTGGACATTGGGACGATGCAGGGACTTTTTCGTTTCATAAGCTACAAGAACTGGATCATAAAGAGACAACCGGCATACTAGATCAAAGAGACACGCCGTATGAAACGTGCAAGTGGGTACGAGACAAGATATTAAACTAAAGAAATTAGTTTATATATATTAATATTAAACTAAGAATTAAGTTAATTGTTATATATAATATATAGTATATAGTCATAATATATAATTTAAATATAGATATGAATCTATATTAAAGGGAACATAAATACAACGAGAACTATTAAAACTTAGAATTAGTTAATGATTATATATATATAAAATATATAATATAATTTTATATATATAATTTAAAAAAACTATATATTCATTAAAAAAAAACTAATATAAAAAAACATCTAGAAGTAGAATCGAATACCTAATTCTCAAAGACCCTAGTTCCGAGAATTACATCAGGTAACGTGGTAAGGCATAATTATTACGAATATAGCTTGAGGAAAAGCTTCGAAAGAGGAAAGGCATGTAGAATATAATTCATAAAATAAAAATAATTAAAATATAATAATCAAATATGATATGTAATTAGTCATCAATTAAGTGAAGGCATGGCTGAAAAACATTCAATTGTGAAGGGCAATGGCTAGATATATGCCGGGTCTCATTAATTCTCAATACTGGTACATTTTTATATATATGTATTATTATTAAATACTTATTGTATTTTTACATAAGTACAAGCTATAATAGTTTTGATGCCCAGATATGACCTGGCAAGTGAAGAAATTGTTAGGATTTAAGCTTGAGACAAAGCTGTTTTTGAAAGGGCAATGTTTGAATATAATATATATATGATAAATAAATAAAAATAAATGTAATAATAAATAATCAAAGTAATGATTATTTAATAATCATTAGTTAAATTAATAGGCATGTCTAAAAAGACATGCCTAGTTATGAAAGGGCGCCTGCCTATGTATATAAGCGGGCCCTTATTGTAACATTTCAAATCCTTGTACTATTCATCTTATTAATAAAAATATTACTACAATACATTGTGTATTTTACAATAAAAGCACAAACAAGCTACAATTTTGTTGCTTCATTCAAGGTGCACTCTCCGGTGCAAGCAAGTACACAGATCCCAAGGCATCGATGCAACTCCCAATACAAGTATGTGTATTCCAGTGTAATACATCCACCTATAGTGATGACTCATGCCTCATTATATGTGTCATTAAGTCGTAAACATACAAGTGACATCTTCTAACTTTAAATAACTAATTTAATTTTTACTTTAGCTAAGTTCGACCATGGTGGGGACAACATTAACTTCTATTGCACATGACAACTTCTAAGGCCAAGATGTATGGCCAGGATTGGTTGGTTAGGACTCAGGAACAATGTTGAAAACTCCGGCATCGGCAAAAAATCGGCGAGAGTTCAGAAAACATCTTTTTGGAAACATCATCAAAAAAATTGGCAAACATAAAAAATACAAAATATATTCATTTTTTCCAAAATCGGAAAAAATAGGAAAATTAGGAAAAATTGGGAAAAAGTAAAAAATTCGACAAAAGTGAATTCATGAAATTTTCAGGCCAAAAAACCGGCTGTGCCTTAAAAATCGTGATTTTTCAGCACATCAACAAAAAATCGGTGATGTTATTAACACTGCCTAGGAGTAGGTAATATGATGGATGATATATGTAAGAGGAAAGGAAAATTCATGAATCAACCTTCTGCTAGCTTTCAAGAGCTAGGGTTCTTCATTTTTTCCATGATGGTGGCCATGAGGGTTCGCAAAGCTTTTTGTTAATGTCTTGGCTATTTTTTACTACCCCTTATTTCTTTGACTTTTTCTTTATGTTTCCTTTCTTTGTTCTTTATTTTTTAGTCCTTTTCTTTGGATATGCATTGTTAAACATAGGGCAGGGGGCAAGGGCCATTTAGTAAGGTGGCATAGCTCAAGCATTATTGTATTTGGCTTTGAGGATCTTCGACATGGGTGTTTGTTGCTTTGATTTGGACCTTGATGAATTACCTATGACAAGTGAACCATGAGCGGGGAAATATGATGAATAGTATGGAAGTGGAATGGGAAATATGGAAAGTATTAAGTATGGTTTGGGATATGAAATATGCTATATTCCAGCTAGTTTTTTAGTAATTATGACCTGAGTCAAAACATGACATCACTTATCTAGAGGAAAACCATGTCCCACTGTGGTATTCCCTAATAAAAGGTAAGGATTTAGAGTGTTATGGTGCTTTATTAGTGTACACTGATGTCCATCATCTTCATGTCCAGTATAAGAAACACTAACACCATGTCTAAGCTGGAAACCCATACATGAAACTGTAGTAGAACATCTGAAGTGAACAAACTAAACCAAGAGAAAGTAGCACCATGTCTGTGAAAGTATGGTGTGCCATCTGCAAGTGCATATATTATCTGAAGTGTATGGGATAGGAACTGATATATCATGGTTGAGGCATCTGGAGGCAACTGAGCAAATCCCACTGTTATTCCAGATTTAGGAACCATTCATCATATCATCAAAATAACAATGAGTTGCACCATAAGAAATACCATGAAAAGTATGCCAACAATATGCCACTTGACTTAATCCTTGAAGATAATGAGTGTGCTATTGTTTATGAGTAATCTTCAGGGTTAAAATTTGATTTTGTTTAATCACATAATTGATCAACCAAGCTAATCCTTCTACCACTCCACAATGTCTTGGCTTGGTTGATCCTTTACAAGTTAGGGATACCCCCCAGGCCACGAACCATCAAATTGACAACCTTTTGTGATGCTGTAATGACATAGAATTATTCTCCTCCATGCTTCACAACATTGGCCTGAATTTTTCAAGATTGTTGGCCTTTTCTGGACTTCTAATCTCACCACCTTTTTCTACAAACTTTACTGATATATAAAAATTTACCACGATAGAAATATTTCAAGTTATTAGCTGATTTACTTGTACTTGAGATTCATGATTGCTTCCATCTTTGTGCTTTGCATACTTTCCCTTCCCTTTAAATCTATTTGCGAGGGCACTCTCTGATGTGCCACTGCTTCTTCCAAACTGCTTCGGTCTTTCTGAATTAACTTGTTGCATAACTTGTTGAAAAGCATACCAGTTTCTCATATTTAATATTACATTTGAACAAATTTTTCAGAAGAGGGCCAAAGAATCTTCAGGTGATTACAACAAGATATTCCTCATCAATTTTCCTACAAATTGCTGATAATTGATCTCTTATATCTGTAAATTTTGTAAGAGCTCCAGAAGTGACTCTCCTTACATTGTTATAGAATAAATTAGACTTTTAAGAAAAAATGATCTGCCTGTATCTGATGCTTCATGCATCTCTTGCAACTACTTCCACACCATGTTAGTGTAGCTTCCTGCACTTCTGGAAGCATATTGTCAGTGATAGAGAACCTAAAAAGCATCACTGCTTTGTTCTTTGTATCAAAATAAATTAGGCTTTTAAGAAAAATTGATCTGCCTGTATCTGATGCTTCATGTGTCTCTTGCAACTACTTCCAAACTATATTAGTGTAGCTTCCTCTGCTTCTGGAAGCATATTGCCAATGACAGAGAACTTGAAAAACATCACTGCTTCATTGTTCTTTGCATCAAATGTCTCTTGCTTCATGATCACCTTGCCTGCAAGTGCTTCTAGTTTTTCATCATCATAAGTCACTCTCAACTCGTTGCCCATTACAACACCTAATTGGCATCTACACTAGAAAATGACGATCATTTGTTGCTTTCCTTGAACTTTTTACTAAGTTTGATTGTAATATTTGATAGAGTAACCAAATTTAAAAAACTTCCAAGCACCAAAATTACATTTAAGCACCAAGATTTTTAACAGTATTCAACCTCAAACACAGTTACCTAAACACTCCTCTGCGATTATGCCTGTCTCCTGTGACTGACATATCTGCTGTCTTTCTTACCTGCACTTGCATGTACTTTGATTGCAATTTGCACCTACATGCTCTCCTGGCATACCCACACTTTTCTGTTGTGGGATCTCGGTTTGCACACTCTTACTGTCCTGGACATCCATGTTCTTTTGTGTTTGAGATTTCTATGACTCAAATTGAATCTAAGTGATATATGATTCATCTATATTGCTTCCTTATTCCTTCTGTCTGTGCAACATTACTCAGCTTGTAACTTTATTGGGAGTGTCGTTTCTTCTCCCAACAAATTACAACGACTTTATATTTTCTAAGTCATGGATTTTATAAAATGTTAAATACTTATTCCTTTATTAAATGAAATTTAGCAACTTATTTTTTTTTGACCTACCATCTTGCATTCCAAAATCTGCCCAGCGTGTGCCCTTGTCTAGATTCGCTCAGCACTACTGCCAAATCCCCTGAAATTCAAGCAATAGCTGTTAAGCTTAGATGTCTTCGAGGGAAACTATATGAGTAGCTTCAATCTCGAAGCATACACCTGCTACTGAAAAGCTGATCGTGATATCCATCTGTTTCACCGGAAGATAATTCTCATCAAAATCTTTTGTTAAGCTCCTTCAACTGGTTAAAATTGTCAATGTGACTTAAATATGCTGACGATGGCAGTTACTTGCCTTGCCATAGGCAAGTCATATGGCCAGCTGCTATATACTACTTAAAGATATATTTACATGTGTCAAGCAAGCAGTAGGACTGTAGGAGACGAGAGTAAATGACTTTGTATAATTAAAGATCAAGTGTAAGAAAATTGACACAGTGGCCAAGCCTAAATTAATTTATTTTATCAAAAGGGGGACTATAGAGTCTAAACTTTGAGAACACACATATTTTGTCTGCATTTAAAATCATGACATTTTAAATCACAATTTAGTATGGGTTTGACACATACAGAGGTGATATTTTTAAAGGAAATCCTAAAGGCTCGTAAACTATAACTCACATCTAAAACATTATTACCACTAATCCAAGAGTCTATTGAATCAGTATGTAAAGGGAATACACACATAACACATTCCCTGTTTTTCCTTTCTCTTTATCTTGTTACTGAGGTTAATCTAATGTTTGGGATTTTAAGGGGAATTTTATGTTGCATTTTGGAGTTGCACATGCCTTTCTTTCTTAGTTTTAACTTTTAAGCTTTTTAACGAGAAAAGTTTATTTTACAAATGTGGTTTCCCTTTTTGTCAAAATTTTGGATATGTTTAAAAGACTTAAGGTACATTAGCACGTGTAAAAATATTCATATTGTATTTGCTGTATTCAAAAGTTAAAATTACCTACCATCTCCAAACAGTAATACTAATCATATAATGGTTATACCCACAGCTGAAAAATCTATACACATTGATGAACCTACAGGGAATGCATAAGAAGCATAAAGTCTCAGCAAAGGGAAATAAATACCAATTAGATTAGATTGTATTAATGGGTCCAGTGTTTTAGGTGTTAGAGCACAGTTATGGAGTATGTTGGATTGCTGCCAAGAAATAGGCTTACATTAATGGTACTTTGTATTGCACTGTATATTCTCTCATTTTAATAATGAGTTTCAATTGTTTTAAAATGTAGGATCAAGAAATTGATTGAAATTGATGCGTTGAAACTTTCTCGGTTGTCTGTGTTGATGCTTGATATGCACAAGGATGCAAAGGGTCTAACATTGTTTGATGTACCCCAAGTCAGGTATGCCTTTTTCCTTTAATAAGATGCTTCGTCTCTTTAAAATTGCTTGATTTATTTAAAGAGCAATGCAATATGCATGTTACATGAGCAATAAGTATAAGTATGTGATAGTTCACACAACAGGATTTTGTTCTTATGCTTTGCACCAAATCTTATTTGTGCCTTAAGTGTAATTTGCCTGCTGGATATAATCTTCTTGCAAGGAAAATATTAATCCAAATTGAATTCACAAAGGAATTCGAATGGCTTGTCAAAATTCCTTGAAACGCAACAACTGGAAATTATTCTTTTAATTAGTTAATTATTATGCAGTTTATTTGTTACGACAGACAACGAATAATTCACACTGCAATTTCTTCACCATAAAAAAATACTGCGGAAGCAAAAAATAGGAATTGAGAAATGCTAGCACACACACAAAAATGACAATTATTTTTGAACAATTGTCCTTGGAAAAACCCAATGCGGGAAAACTGATGCAGCAATTGAGGGTTTTATTATTATGCAACAACAAAAATTTTGAGTACAATAAAATGATGCCAAACTGGCATTTTTGTTTGAGAGAAATACTGACAAAAATATATGAGGAAATTTACCCTCCTCTCCAAGCAATCCCGCAACAAATTGAGCCTCAAAAACTGGCTCTCGAAACCCTTGCATAGACCCTTCTGCGCTGCCTTTGCACAGGCCTACTTGCATTAGCTGGAAATTGCCTCTGAAGATGACGTCTAGCCCGTTGCTGCCTCTAGAAGTGATTCTCCCGACCTCTTGGAAATTTTCCTGGCCACTAGAAGCTAAAGTAACCTCTCTCTTCACTGAATCAAATTGCCTTTCTTGAGGCTCTGCGCAACTCCTGCGCAACCTCCTAGAGAAATAATATGGCCTCCTCTCACTACCTCTCAGGAAATGGAACCTCCTTCGGAAATCTGTTGTACTGCCCCTTTGCCACATGCTACTCGATCACTGGCTCGATCTCACTGCTGAATCCCCTGCCTCTAGGAAATCAAACTCCCTTGATCATTGAGTATTTGTATGGATGTATTCTCTATCTACCTATCGACCTCTTCTTATAATCTCCAGTTGAGACTTCAATGACCAAGATTAAAACTTAATCGATGGCTGAGATAATTTCCAAGTCGATCTGTGTGAGTTTCTAGAGAATTATCACCTTTCCCAATTAATTACTATTAGTTAACCAGTTTTCTGAAGTTAGACTTAAGAAATTTTTAATTATGGTCAATTAATTTAATTGAGTCATTTCTAGGTGGAATTTCCATAAACAATTTCTGGGTTTTGGAGAACTCTTCTCCACAAAGTTTTAAGACTAGAACACGATCCGATGCTACAAAAACTAACACTCCCTCTTAGTGAGGAAGGTGTTCTCTAGCACTGCACTGCTACAACACCCTGTCTCTGCATCATTCTCCATACACGCTTCTAATGTTTGACAACTGTAGTTGTCTGCCTTCACCCTTTTGCATTTGAACATTCCTCAACTTTTCCTTCAGGAGCATTTTCCATTGCTTGGAAGGACTCTGATATAGTGAGGCAATAGCGTTCCACATTTCTTTGGCCATATTCTTGGCTGCAACATGAGAGTCAATATGATCTTGAACTCCATCAAGAATCAACCGCTTTGCCCTGGCCATCTCCTTATTGTAATTAGCTAGTTGGTCTGCATTTGTAGGCACAACTACCACTTGTTTTGCGTACATCTTTAGACCATACTCATCTAGCAGGAAGGACATCCTGGCCTTCTAGATACAATAGTTCGATGCACCCTCTAATCTGTCCTGATCTCAGAGTATTGCTGAAGCCATCTCTGCAAAAACTCAACCTAGGACGAAAATCTCCCTCTTTCACTTACTCGGTTGCTAGCTCTACTATTCGCACTCCTTCATGGAGTGAGAAAATCTGTCTGTTGCTACTGCCTGTTGCAATTGGAATATTGGATTTCCAAAACAAAAATCCTCTAAGAGAAATCTCCCTTTGTGTGTGCAAATCTCTTCCACTTGGCACTAAATCTACTCTAGCAAACTGCTGCAAACCCTCTGTGCCTAGATCAAGAGTCTGCTCTATGAAAAATACTGAGCTACTGCTCCCTTTGCCTACTAGAATCACTTCCCTGGACAAATCGAACTTTCCTGCCTTTTGACACTGGAAAATCGAACCTTGTCTGGAAATTCACACCGCCTAGCTAGGCACTACGCAACCTTTGAAAAATTTGTCCCGCTGCTCCTTTTGAACAATAATAATTTTCCTCTTCGAATTTGAGCCTCCTGTCTGCAACAACTGGGAATTATTCTTCTAATTGTTAATTTTTATGTAGTTTATTTGCTACGACAAACAACGAATAATTCACACTACAATTTCTTCACCATAACAAAATACTGCGGAAGCAAAAAATAGGAACCGAGAAATGCTAGCACACACACACACAAAAATGACAATTAGTTTTGGACAATTGTCCCCGGAAAAACCCAATGTGGGAAAACCGGTGTAGCAGTTGAGGGTTTTATTATGATGCGGCAACATAAATTTAGAGTACAATAAAATGACGCCAAACTGGCGTTTCTATCTGAAAGAAATACTGACAAAAATATCAGAGAGAATTTACCGTCCTTTCCAAGCAATCCTGCAACAAACTGAGCCTTAAAAACTGGCTCTCCAAACCCTTGCACATACCCTTCTGCGCTGCGTCTGTGCAGTCCTACTTGCACTAGTTCCTCTGAAGATGATGTCTAGCCTGTTGCTGCCTCTGGAAGTGATTCTCTCTGCCTCCTAGAAATTTTCCTGGCCACTGGAAGCTGAATCAACCTCTCTCTTGACTGAATCGAAATGCCTTTCTAGAGGCTCTGCGCAGCCTCTTGGAGAAATTATATGACCTCCTCTTATCGCTTCTCCAGAACTGGATCCTCCTCCGGTAATTTGCTATACTGCTCCTTTGCCACTTGCTACTTGATCACTGACTCGATCTCACTGCTGAATCAACTGCCACTGGGAAATTGAACTGCCTTTATCACTGAGTATCCGCACTGGGGTGTAACTGCCTTTGGAATCTCCAGTTGAGACTTCAACGGCCAAAATTAAAGCTTAATCGATGACTGAGATCATTTCCAAGTCGATCCGTGTGAGTTTCTTGAGAATTCTCACCTTTCAAAATTAGACTTGGGAAAAATTTAAATGACGGTCAATTAATTTAATTGACCGATCTCAAGGTGGAATTTCCAGAAACGATGTCTAGGTTTTGGAGAACTCATGTGTATTAGCCTGTCCACAAAGTTTTAGACTATAACACCATCCGATGCTACAAAAACTAACATGGGTGATGGCTCAAGGACGGCAGGGTGCATAACAAATAAGCAGTCTGGTGATGAAAGAGAGGGACAGGGTTGCAGAGGTAGATGATGAGATTGGAGAGGTGGTTGATAGTGTGAAGGGCCCCACACTAATGCAGCTAAGACTTTAATTCTGAAACAAGGATGAAAAGAAAAAAAATTGAAGAAAACAAAAGAAAAAGAACGATAAATGAAACATAGGAGAACCATTTACCAATCATTAATATGCAGCCAGAAAAGACGAAAAAAAGAAGGGAGGCACTTGATTTAGGGGAAGCTGAACAGTTGGGGATGCCTGCCCGTCCAGCTGAACCTAGCAGAGCAATTTTTTCCATAAACTAACACAGAGCATTGTAGAAGGGGTTCTTGGCAAAGATTTTAAATGAACGCTGCCCAAATTTCTGTTAAGAGATCGTAAATGAACTAGGGAACGAGACTGAGTTTTAAACCTGCAAAATTGCTAAGGAATAAAATACTGACTGAAGGCCTCAAATGCTGGTTGTCCCATTCAGGTTTGCAGGGCAAATTCTGTGTCAATTATGTGTTTGATGTTATTGCTGTGTGATGAATTCTGTTTATAGCTGTGTTCAGTGGATTGTTATGATAAATTCAGTGTGTACTGTTATTAATTGTTGCTGAGAATCAATTCTCGTTCATCATCTTACTAATCACAAATAACCAAGAGATTCATATTGTTCATGCAATTTGTGCTCAATGAGAACAATGATTATAATAATATATCTGTTGCAATTTTCCAGTTATATTTCTATTCCTATTTGTTAGCAGTTAGCAATTCTTTCCCTCCTCAGGCTATTGGGCATTTAATAAGGCTATACGTTTGCACCATGGGGTTTTCCCTGCTGTATGGGCATCTTAGTGATTTAAATAATTGAAGCAGCCTTCCTCCTTCCTCATACATCGATACCTATAGTACAAGAAACTACCATCCATTGAGTCGTTTTATAAGTTGCAGTCATTTGCCGTTTTAGGAGTAGAGCGTGGTAGATGGTTTATATGTTTTGTGCTCTCCGACAGAATCCTGTGTAGCAATTCAACCCACTGCCAACGTAACCCTTCAGGTACTCACATATAAGCTAATATGGCTATGGGAATTGTGCTATCTCTTTTTTGGGAAACTGTGACTTTGGGTTAACGTGTTCTGTCCTTCATTAATACTAGAGTGATCTATTTCAGTGGTGCAAACATCTCGATAACATCCCAATTTTATCTCGAAATCACGATTTTTGGCCTAGCCAATGTTTGCCGATTTTTAAAGATATTTTTATGGTATCTTAGTTTTGCCGATGTTTGCCGATTTTTTACTGATATTTTCCCGATTTTTACGATTTTTTGGTTTTTCGTATCCTTGCCGATTTTATCCTGATGCTGATGTTTGCAACACTGATCTATTTTATTAGATGTTGCCTGTTGGATTGACAATAAATGAAAAAACATTATTCCTATTCCAAATCCAAGTGATAATGAGTTACAAATGTGGTTTGACTTGTATTTATATGAGCCTTTAATATTTCAATGGGTCTAATTAGCCTAACAAACCCCTAAAAGTGTCTCTAATGTGCAAAATAACACCCTAATTGGTGTCAAGCCCACCAAATAGCTCAATAACATGAAAAACAGTGTTCCACGAGGACGCGTCCCCCAGGGTCGGGTGCGCGCACCCCTCGCACCCCACGCACCTGGGACAGGGAGTCTCTTGGGGGTGCGTTTCCCCACGCACCCTTTTTGGGGAGTCTTGGGGAGATGCGAGGGGGTGCGTTTCCCCAGTGTGGGAGTCTAGACTCCCCAAGACTCCCCAAAAAGGGTGCTTCTGGGCGTCCCCCTTCATTGTGGGAGTCTAGACTCCCCAAAAAGGGTGCGCCTGGGCGTCCCACTTTAAATTTGTCTAATAAGACTTAAAAATTAAAAATCAAAAATTCAAAAATCAAAACCATTATTTTTTTTTTAAAACTAAAATTAAAACTAATTAACTAAAACTTAAAAGTCTAAAAAATATTAAAATTAAAACTAAATAACTAAAACTTAAAAGCCTAAACCTAAAATTCATGAAAGGCAAAACTTAAAGTTAAAAGCTCATTTCATTTCAACCCAAAGTAGAGGACCAATCATTGAGATTGAGTCCTTGATGCTGATTTATCATTTTATTTTCAGTGCTCACTATCCATTTTTCATTTTTGAGTTGCGACACTAGATATTGATGACTTGACTCTTCACTCTTAACTATTTTTGAGTTTGAACTTTGAAACAGTTATAAAAATTTAGTGTTCAAACTTTCAAAATATAGCATATACTAGTATGTTTTGCTTTCAATTTAGATTCTAGAATGATGAATGATGAATTTAGTTTTTAAATCAATGTAGATTGTAGAATGATGAACCATTGAATGATGAATGATATCGATCAATGTATTTGAATATTTTATTATTGATTTTTATTTTTGTTTTTTGAATCTCATGGTATGTATGAATAATAATTAATTCAATAATGAGACTTGTCACTTGAGTATGTCATATGAATGATGTATGTATCAAAATGAATGATGAGGATGGATCAATGATTCAAATTTCAATTGTCTATTTAATATTTTTATGCTTTCATTATTGAACAGTGAGCAATGAATATGAACTTGAATTATATATATATATATACCTCGACGACTCCCCGCACCCCCGAAATTTCCCTAAAATTTGAGGGTACTCCCACACGTCCCCCCTGTGCGTCTCCCCGCACCCGCGTCTCCCCGCACCGGAGTCTTGGTGGAACATTGATGAAAAATAAGCCTCTCAAGAGGGCCAAAATGATAATACAATAGCTAGGAAGGCCATTGGAAGGCCTAGTGAAGTCCAACATGTGCCAAAATGGATGGAAGGGCTCCAAAAATAGTGATGAAGGGGGTGACCCCTTGATCTCCTAGGCAGGGTTGCGGGGGAGCGCCGTCCCCCCTTCTTCACACCCCCGCTCCCAATTTGCGCTCTGGGCGGGAGCGACTCGGGAGCTAGTTGGGAGCGTGCTCCTGGAAAAAAAAATGCCCTCCTTGGTTTTTCGGGAGCATTTAGTCTTTTTTACAATTTTTTTTTTGCAATAATATTCCAAATGCAATTTTTTTTCAAAGAAACAAATAAGTTTTGAGTGGGGCAACCTAATGATCAAGCCTATGGCCCTAGTATTGATATGCGATTCATGGTAGTGTTAAATTCTTAAAGTAAAAGTAACATTCTCCTTAATCTTAATTTTTATCCTTTTACTTCAATTTTTAACATTACCATGAAATGACTCGGGATGTTTGAGAGTGGTTCCGACCTCATTGGATTTCATATGGAGAAAGTAGAATTTTAGATTTCATTCAAAATCCACAGACTTATCAGTTTTTCAGTATTTCAGGATTACAATGTTTCCATTGGATTTTGTCATGTATTAGGGTATGGAACTTGTATTTAATCAAGAGCACCAATCCCTCTATGTACCTTGATGTTAGTGACATTGGTTGTCGAACTCCTCTATCATGAACCTCCTAAAAATGTACGCATCACTCAAACAAAATCTTGACTTGACATGCTATGCTTTTTCTATCTTATGTTAATGCTTAGAGGGTGATATCAATGATAAAGATCCCTATACAAATCTAGAGGTAAGGACAAAGATACCTTTGGATATTAATACTTAGAGGGTGATATTAATGACAAAGATCCTGATTTTCCAACAAGACTAAAAAATTAGACATTTCTCGTGGCGGCAAGAGGCCCAAGCATTAGCAATAGATAATAGATTTACTTGTCTTTTCTAGTTTCTAGTAGTTTTTATAACTATTGACTCTCTCATATTTATTATGATATTTTTTGTAAACAATATATTGCAATTTAAGTTTGAAGTTGGCAATTATAACTCATTAGTAATGAATTATGAATATGAATTTTGAAAGTGTGAAACTTTAAGATTGATTAATCATGAGACTCAATATGTTGTATGTTACTATGTTACTAACTTGTGGACATGGTTGATGAAGATTATAACTTCTAGATGATTGTTGTTATGTGGTTCAATCTATTATTTTTATATCTAATTCATCATTCTACATGCTTTTGTTGACATATATGCATCAAAATATAAAAAAATATATATTATATAAAAAACGCTCCTGGAATCGCTCCCAAACCGGGAGCTTCTGAAAATGTCGCTCCTGCTCTCGCTCCCCGTTTTCACTCCCGCTCCCAAGTAACCTTGCACCTAGCAAATGACATGTGGTGCCCTCATGTGGCTGTGGGGGCACAAAAATATCCTCATGGGTCTCCAAGTGGATCGAACATGCCTGTCTCCCATCTGTAAGGGCTGAAAGAATGATGCAAGCCCTCCCATTGTCTTCCATGGTGAGACACATCGTCGTCTGGTTCCTGAATCAACTGCCAAGTATGTGGTGCAAAAGTGTAGTCGGCTAGGCATGGTGGTCCAAGTTCATCATCATCGTCAAATAAATGGAACACGAGTAAGTAATGAGTGGAACTAAAGGATCCCATGAAGTGGCAATCTGCTTTTTGCTATGGTGGAGGCCCATGGCTTTCAACACACCCTACAAATGCCAATATGACCTTCTGGAGGGCTTGGAACCCATATAGGGAGACCAAACCCAAGATGAAGACCCACCTGTAATCCTGTATAAGATTCAATGCGTCCCCTCACCTTCTAGTACAACCAAACATTAGTGCAATTGAGTAAATGATCTTACAAATCATGGAACCAAGTGACATTTCATAGTGGAATGCCCCTCCATAATGGGCTTTAGAACGTGCGAACGTCTCTAAGTTCAAGAAGAAGGTTAACCAAGGACCCTAGTAGGTTGTTTCGGCCTCTAACGGGAGTGACATGTCCATGGTACATCCATCAAATGGTAGGTGGTATGTGATATAATGATGGAATGAAGTGGGGCATCAAGGGAAGCCTCTAAGTTGCATGGCATAGTAAAAGGGTAGCTATGATAGGGGAAGCCCACATTTGGGTATATAAATGAATGAGGGAGAAATCGTGGTACATGAGTTACCTCGACCTTTGTTTTTTTACCTGTCTTCATATGCCTTTTGCATTTTATAGATTTTTCCTTTTATAACTATTCGGGTCTCCAGGGGATGAGAGCATGATGTGTGAGATATAGCAGTGAATACCCCCTTAAGGTGGGGCAGTTCCAAGGTTACTTGGGAGTGGGAGCAAAAACGGGGAGCAGGAGCGACATTTTTAGAAACTCCTAGTTTGGGAGTGAATCAGGGAGAATTTTTTTATATAATATATATATATATTTTTTTATGTTTGAGCCATATATGTCAACAAAAGCATGTAGAATGATGATAATATAAAAACACAAAAGCATAGATTGAACCATATAACTCATCATCTAGAAGTTATAATCTTCATCAACCACGTCCACAAGTTAGTAACATACAACATATTGAGTCTCATGATTCATCAATCTTAAAATTTCAAGCTTTCAAAATTCAATATATAACATTTATCATCATAGATCACCAAAGTTGTACTTGTAAGCTAAATGTAACCATTACAACAAAGAATATCTAACATGAAATGCAATGTTATAAAATGAAATGAAATGAAACAACTTTTAACTTTCACAAAGCATCATATTCATAATTCATTACCAATGAGTTATAATTGCAAACTTCAAACTTCAAACTTAAATTATCTTATATTGTTTACAAAAACTATCATAAAAAATATGAAAGAGTCAACAGTTATAAAAACTACTAAAAACTAGAAAAGACAAGTAAATCTATTATCTATTGGTAATGCTTGGGCCTCTTGCCGCCACGAGAAATGTCTAATTTTTGAGTCTTGTTGGAAAATCAGGATCTTTGTCATTAATATCACCCTCTAAGCATTAATATCCAAAGGTATCTTTGTCATTACCTCTTGATCTGTATAGGTATCTTTGTCATTAATATCACCCTCTAAGCATTAACATAAGATAGAAAAAACATAGCATGTCAAGTCAAGATTTTGTTTGAGTGATGTGTACATTTTTAGTAGGGTCATGAATCATGATAGAGGAGTTTGACAACCAATGTCACTAACATCAAGGTACATAGAGGGATTGGTGCTCTTGATTAAATACGAGTTCCATGCCTTAATACATGACAAAATCCAATGTAAACATTGCAATTCCCCCAATCTTGAAATCCTGAATAATTGATAAGTTTGCTGGATTTTGAATGAGATCTAAAATTCTACTTTCTCCATATGAAATCTAATGAGGTTGGAACCACTCTCAAACATCTCGAGTCATTTCATGGTAATGTTAAAAATTTAAGTAAAAGGATGAAAATGAAGATTAAGGAGAATGTCACTTTTACTTAAAAAATTTAACATTACCATGAATTGCATATCAATACTAGGGCCATAGGCTTGATTATTAGGTTGCCCCACTAAAAAATTATTTGTTTCTTTGAAAAAAAATGCATTTGGAATGTTACTGCATTTTTTTTAGCAAAAAATGCTAGGGAGTGAAAATTTCTCTCCCGGGATCGCTCCCAAAATTCGCTCCAGCGGGAGTGCGCTAGCGGGTTCTCACGGGTTTTTGGGCCGGGGGGGGGGGGGGGGGGGGGGAGTGTCGCTCCCCCGCAACCCTGGGTAGTTCATTTCCCACTAGGGTTTGGGACAATCATGGGTTCACCGAAATAGGGGGCCTTAGGAACCAGGGTGATGGCCATAATGATAGGGGTAGAGCTCATGTTGGCTTTTGCCCATGTGCTAAATTTATATGCCCTGACCATCTTTTGCATTTTATGGTACATTTCCTGTTGAGAGTGGCCAAATTATGCTTTTTCCTTTCGTTTTAGTTGCATCAACCTCTGGGGCATCTTTCTAGGCCCGACCCAAGGTGTGGATAAGGGGAGGGGGAGGCTAACTCCTTGTGGAATTAATGGACAAATGTGGACTTGAATGGGTAATATGGTGAATGGGGTTATAATGAGCCATTGGGAGTGATGTATATGGTGTCGGAAAACGAGACCATGCAACCAAAAATGGGGTTTCCCATGTAATGCCACCCCTAAAGCTAGTAGCCAATAAAGGAGATCCCACGGGACTATGATACAAGGTTAACCATCAAATTGGATAGAGGAGACAGGAGCATGAATCAAGCCCACTCTTTCTGCCGAATACCTCCACTAATCGATGCCAAAAAGTGTCCATGATAAGTAAACAAAAATACCCAACTACACAATGAAAAGCCATACCTTTTGGGTTGGAAGGCCCACCTTCAAACATACGATCATAACAGATGGGCGATGGAGCATATGGTTGGCTCAGGTGGTAGGTATAGTGGCACATCAAGCTATCTGGTGGATGCAAGGGGTTGCTGGTTGCTGACTGGGGACCATCTAGGAGAAATTTTTTCTCGTATGAGTATTACCCACAGGTGGTGGGTAACATCTAGCTCCAACTAGGACATGATCTCTTAGGAGAGTGCACAAACATACTTGAACGAGGTGGTCATGAGAACATGAACAATCTCTTGGGACCACAGACTTGTTACCTGCACATGTTAAAGACGAAGCACATGGGGCAACATGTTTTTGTGGCATCTTATGATCGCCCATGCTTGTATTAGGCCATAAAAAATCATCAAGAACTAAAATTTAATTCTAATGCACATAATCTAGCATGAAAACATCATATGATGATGTTAACTATGCAAAAATCAATATGCAATGCATGCTACTCTAACATACATGGTACATTGTGCAATGCTAAGTATAGTCATACAACCAATGCAACCAACATATGATTAAGTCAATGTAAAAGCACTTTTCTGTATGAACCATGGTGAGGCAGGGGACCCAAACATTATGCTTCCCATTGAAACATTTGCTCGATGAAGGGTAAGGGTGGGGGTAGGAACATTTGAGGACCATGCATCAAGGGTCATGGATGAGGAGGGAAAGGAGGAATCCAACTCGTGCAACCTTTCTTGCAATGAGAATATGGAGTATTCAACAACCAAGCTCATATACTTTCTATGAATAGCAAGCTCAAGCATATCATCCTCGTGGCATAAATAGATATATTGCTCAGGCAGATCCACAATCACATTATCCTGATTATCAAGGAAGGAACAAGGTGGAGTATAATCATCGTATCTTTGGAAAAACCACAACCCCCTTTCAGGGCATTGGGAAGGCTCCTCAATCTTATGGCTCCCAAGAGATCCATAAAGAGGGGTATCAAACTCTACTTGGTTATCATGATCATTGGATTGAGGTTATCACCTTGAAACATAAAAAATAGGCCTCTTCAATGATCCATTTATGCAAATCTTCATAAGATTTTAGATATGCAGTCACCATGGTGAACTTGAAGTTCCTTGAGAAATGCTTGCTTCACCCTATAAGCATTGACTTTGAATTTCAGCAAAGAACTAGGGCTTCATTCTTCCAATGAAGTTGCCAAGAATGATATGTCAATATTGTCGTATGGGGAAAAAGACACGTCTCGTGTCCTCGACAACGACGCCAAAATGCTACTGCTCAATTTAGCAGGGGTCCTAGCAGGGGTTCCTAAGGGACTATTGCTAGATCAAGTGGCAACAATGGGACAAGGACCCACTGTCACCTCAGTCGATGTCCCCTGCTCTTTACGAACTTTCACTGATGGGAGGAGTCTCGGTATAGGGAGATCACAAGAAAGGATAAGCTAATGGTAGGGTGTATAGTGATCTCTAAAGCCCATTCACAAGAGAGACTCAAATAGTAGGGCTTGCTTGCTTTAGAAGCAAGGTGAAGGGCTCTCTAAGAAAGGCTCAAGGGATGCTTAGACCTAGGGTTGAGGAGTATTTCTTGATAAGAAGTAGCCTAGACCAAAAAATCCTTGGAGAATAGGGTTTCTAAGCATTCCTTGTGGAATTGGAGTGACACAGTCGTGGGACCACAAAGAAGTCCTAGTGGACCCAAATGAGGTCAAGGATTCTGAGTGAAGCTTCAAACAAAGGGTCTTGACCAAGTGAGGGAAAAGAAAATTATCAAGAGATGAAATCTGACTTTGTTGTTCAGTGTAATGATGCTTAATGAAGCCACTAACCAAAGGTAGGCTAGAGAGAATGGTTCTCAAGTGAGGGCTTGGAATATCTTGAGATTCCACTCTCAGATTGTCTTTAAATTTGGAGGACCTCCTAAGGACACACCAGCGTAGTTCTTGACCAATTTCATCAACTTTGGATGGCTACAACCTACAATGAAATTCATGTGATGCCTTAGACGCCTACTAGGGTTAGGGTTTAGAAAAAGAGGAAAAAAGGTGAAAAAGGTTTTTTGTTTTTGGTGATCACCTAGGACTACACTAGTGCCTCGTCTATTGGGAGAATGGAGTCAATAATGAGATTTATTTAGGGTTTTGTTCTATCAGTGAGCCTAATTGCAGCTTAGCATGCCCTAATGAAGCAACTACCTAACTAAAACAAGGATTTATACTTCGACTTGTCAAATAATGGAGTTATAGGGTTAGGTTTTCAAAGACAATCTGTAGGAACATTCAATTTTCTTGCCCAATGAATAACACATGCAATAGATCAAGACTACCAAAGTGATTCAAGATTTTCACATAATTTAGAACACAAGCAACATCATGATGCAGTATTCCATCCATTAAACATATAATGAAAGTTTCGTATAAAAGAGAAACTTACATGGCAGAAAAAGTATATCCATCCATCACATTTGCAAGAGAGAAGCTCCAAAATAGAATAACATTATCCCAAACATCAAAATGCATTAAAGAATCACCAATTCGTCCTTCAATAGCTATAGCGAAATTCCAAAAATTCCAAAAGAAACAATGATCCAAATCCAAGTGATGATGAGTTACAAATGAAGCCTCACTTGTATTGATATGAGCCTCTAGTAGTTCAATGGGTCTAATTAGCCTAACAAATCCCTAAAAGTGTCTCTATTGTGCAAAATAACACCCTTATTGGTGACAAGCCCACCAAATAGCTCCATAACATGAAAAATAAGCCTCTCAGGAGGGCCAAAATTGTAGTACAATAGCTAGGAGCGCTGTTGGAAGGCCTAGTTAAGTCCAACATGTGCCAAAATGGATTGAAGTGCTCCAGAAATAGTGATGGAAGTGCCCCTTGTTCTCCTAGCAAATGACTTATGGTGCCCCCAAATGTATGTGGGGGCACAAAAACATCCTCATGGGTCTCCAAGTGGATCGAATAAGCCTATATCCCATCTGTAAGGGCTGAAAGAATGATGTAAGCCCTACCATTGTCTCCCATGGTGAAACACATCCTCATCTGGGCCCTGGATTAACTGTCAAGTGTGTGGTGCAAGAGTATAGCCAGCTGGGCAAGGTGGTCCAGGTGCATCATCATTGTCAAATAAATGGAACAAGAAAAAACAATGAGTGGAACTAAAGGATCCAATGAAGTGGCAATCTGCTCTTTGCTATGGTGGAGGCCCATGGCTCTCAACACTCATCCTACAAATGCCAATCTGACCCTCTGGAGGGCTTGTTGTTGAGATATCTAGGGCATCAATAATTAGGTGATTTCTCTTGTAGTGTTAATTGCTTGTGATAGTCTTTTTTCACTTTTTGATTATGATATTCTCTTTTTGAGTTATTATTGTGTTCTTTTCATCAAGACAATTATCAAATCATGAACAATAAAGAGACAAGAGACACAGTATATAGGCTTGTCAGCCGGGGTCAAAACCTCTCACTTCTTGAGAGGAAAACCCCAAATGAGATTCTTCTTATAGAAACTTCAATTGTTGAATACCAAGACCATGACAAAGACCCTTGACACTAGAGTCCTCCCAAGACCAAGTCACTATCCTTCTCTCCAATTTGCTCTCCCTCCTCTGCTTCTCGACCTCCTTAAGTTTTCAGCCTCTTCTTGACATTCTGCAACTCTTTTTCTTGACAATAGAAACCCTAGATCATACTTATCACTTGAATAGACTCCTCATTGATGGAGATTCCTTCCTTTCTTACTCGACTTTCTATAGCGAAGATTTCCACCCAAACAAGAGCACTTTAATGTGACTGTAATCCTTCGACCTCTTCTTAACACCTTTGGATTTGCTACCTTCTCACGTGAGAGGGTAAACTAGCCCAAAACAGTCCACAACAAACTTCACTATGTTTCCTCCTTGCTTAGTTGATCTAAAGACTTCTTCTAGTATGTTTCTCACACTTCTTTTGTAGACTTGCTTCACCAAATTCATGGTTTTCAAATGAGGCTGAGCATGGGTATATATAGTTGTTGGTCCATGTCCATTAGGTCGACATGATCCCTACAACAAGTCAACTTCATCTTCTAGGATTCTCCCTTTGTTGTGTGAAAATTCTATCGCTGCAGCAATTGATTTATTTTTCCTACTTATTTCATCATAAGTTATTCATGAAATAACTTCAACAAACATTAAAATAAATACTGCTGCAGATATCACACCATAATACAGAAACAAACATATGCACACATTGACACAGATATTTTGGATTAATGTCCCCGGAAAAACCCAATGTGGGAAAACCAGTGCAGTAAGGGAGGATTTTATTATTCAGCAATTTTCTTGTACAACAGGGTGCCAAACTGGCTTACCCACAGATAAACAAACTTCCAACACTTTTCTAAACCCAAAGTAGGTCCTACTTACCTCTGCTACAAGCTGAAACCCTCTGTGTCAGCCTACTGAGGCTCTGCACAGCCTCTTTGGGCTTCTGCATCACTCCTGCAATCTCTGCGTGGATGACACAGGCCCTTCTGGCTCTGTGTAGTCTCTGCGTGGCTTCCTCTGGCTCTGCGTCTGCCTCTTTTGTGCTGATCTCCCGTTTCTCTGTTCCGTACTTGCTGCCTCCTGACTGCTCTCCAGACCACTGGTTCAATTTCTCAGCAAACCTCGCTCCAGAAATTGAATTGACTAGTCTCCCTCAGTATGTTCTCCAAGTGCCCCTCAAGCCTCCTCTGATACTTTTTCTTTGACATCTCAACGATCGAGATTAAGTCCCTAATCAACGGTTAAGATTAGATCTGTCTTGATCCATGTCTTTTGGACCATTCTAACATAGATTCATATTAATACACATTAATATTTTATTTTCCCTAAATTTAGACTTAGGGACTCCATTAAAAATATTAATTATTTTAATATCTCCTGATCTGTTTAGAGTTTGCCCAAACCCTTTCTCGGTATTGAAGATCTTATGTGCCTCAACCTCTCCACCAAATTTCGTTGTTAGATCACATCCGATGCTACCCCAAATCAACACTCCCTCTTAGCGAGGACTGTGCTCTAGCAATACTCCTCACTGAGTATTACTTTGATCATTCGACGTCGGTACCTGTGTTGATGCTAGGCCTTTCTGTCCAACATCCTCTACATCGCTGCCTCCTGTACTGCTGCCCATGACTCTGCTATTGCCACTGCTGCATGTGTACAATAGCTCCCTCTGCATCTGTGCTGTTGCTGGTCCTTTATCCCAACACTGCATCCGCACTGCAACTTCCTCTGCATCTCTGTGCTGCTGTTGGTCCTTTCTCCCAACACTGCATCTGCATTGCAACTCCCTCTTCATTCGTGCTGCTAACACACTACTTCTAAAAGGGGTTCTTTACCATCCCCATCTTTTCCCTGAAGTAGTCAAATTTTGACTTTCCAAGGGCCTTGGTGAGGATATCTGCCACTTGTTCCCCTGCAGGAGTGTAGCTCAATTGTACAACTCCTCGTTGGACACAATCTCTGACAAAGTGACACCGGATATCAATATGCTTTGACCTATCATGAAATACTGGATTCTTAGAGAGTTTGATGCAACTCTGATTATCACACATATCCTGGTCGCCTCCATATTTCTTCTGAATAGGTTTACCAGTGGTTTTCTAAGCCATATGGCCTCACACGAAGCTGTGCTTGCTGCCATATATTCTGCCTCAGACGAGCTCAAAGCCATGAACTTCTGTTTCCTACTGCACCAAGAGGTTATTCTTGATCCAATGTTGAAACAGTACCCAGAGGTACTTTTCCGATCCTCTGAACTCCATGCCCAATCCGCATCAGTAAATCCACTCAACTTGATATCCTTCCCCTTGTACAAGAGCCCATAATCAACTGTTCCCTCTAAGTACCTTAGAACGTGCTTGGCTACTGCCCAGTGAGCCCTCTTTAGTTCCACCATGAACTGACTGAGGGTGTTGACAGCGTAGCAAATATCTGGCCTGGTATTGACTAGATACATCAAGGACCATATGAGCTGTCGGTATAGGGTGGGATCGACATCCTTGTCTTCTGATGCATCAATATTCTTGTAGTTGTTGATCATTGGCGTAGCCATAGGTCTATAGTCTCCCATCCCGAACCTTTTCAGGATTTCTGTAGCATACCTTCCTCGCCCAAGGAAGATTTCTCCATTCTGCTAACAAACTTCCAACCCTGGGAAATAGTGCATTCGTCCCAGATCCTTCATATCGAACTCTGTGGCTAGATTTTTCTTGCAGTCTTTAATGAGTCTGGATGATCCTGTCAAGAAGAGATCATCCACATATAATACTAAGTGGCTCGCTCTCTACGACCAGATAGTAGAGATTCGGATCTGCATCACTCTTGACAAGCCCCATCTTCTGCA
This sequence comes from Pinus taeda, assembly GCA_000404065.3. NCBI lineage: Eukaryota > Viridiplantae > Streptophyta > Pinopsida > Pinales > Pinaceae > Pinus > Pinus taeda. Next base: position 70,575 of record APFE030233444.1, read on the forward strand.
AGTAGCCATCTATTTGACCATACCACGCTCTTGGTGCCTGCTTCAGCCCATACAAGGTTTTCTTCAGTCTACATACATGAGACTTCTTCTCATGAGTTTCAAAGCCTTGTGGTTGTTCAATGTATACTTCTTCTTCTATTACCCCGTTCAGAAATGCCGTCTTGACATCCGTTTGATAGATCTCCCATCCCATCTAGGCTACAAAAGATATTACAGTCCTAATAGATGTATACCTAGCTATCGAGGTGAATGTTTCCTCATAGTCAATCCCTTCCTTTTGAGCATACCCCTTAGCCACAAACCTGGCCTTGTATTTTTCAATACTGCCGTCCGCAACATATTTGATCTTGTAGATCCATCTTGAACCTACCACAGATCTGTCTTGAGGCCTTGACACCACCTCCTAGACATCGTTTACCATTATGGAGTTATACCCCTCCACCATCGCATCTAGCCAGACCTGATGCTGAGTTGCCTCCTTGAAGCTGGCAAGCTCTCCTTCCTGAGCTACTAACCCCTGATACCTGTTTGGCTGTTTTCGCTCCCTTTTACTGTTCCTTGGCTCTTTGATGAGATTTTCTGCATCACACAGAATTTGACGAAGTTCCCTGCTGGTTCTTCCTCCACCAACAGGTGCTTTTATTTGCTCCTCTTCCTCATCTTGAGAATCTTCCTGATCTGAGGAAGGATTCTTCACTTCCGTTGGTTGAAGAGGCATGACCACCGGATCCTCTTTCGGCTGCTCCTTGGAAAGCATTTCACGAGATCTTCTGAAAGCTCTGTCCTCCATGAACTTTGCATCTCGTCGTACTACTACCTTCCCGCTCTTTGGAAGATAGATCCTGTATACCTTAGCGTTCTCGCTATATCCTGCCAGATACCCCTTTCTGCAGTCTGATCCAGCTTCTTCCTCTTTTCTTCGAGTATGCGACAATATGCCAAACTCCCAAATATTCTAAAATGACTGACTTTAGGTGTCTTCCCAGTGAAGACTTTCTCTGGAGTAATCTTGCCCAATGCCCGATGAGGAGTCCTATTTTGAACGTAGACAGCTGTGTTGCATGCTTCTGTCCACAGGGATTTTGGCATATCCTGATCATACAACATGGCCTTAACTACTTCTACAATAGTCATGTTTTTCCTTTCTGCCACCCCATTCTGCTCTGGATTGTAGGGAGCTGTCCACTCTCTTCTGATGCCTTCCTTAGCGCAATAATCAGTGAATTCCTTATCGGCATATTCTCCACCATTATCGAGTGCAAGACTTTTATTTTGTTACCTGTCAGATTCTCCACTAGAGCCTTGAACTCCTTGAATTGACAGAAAACCTCGTCCTTGGTTTTCAGAAAATAGATCCAAGATTTCCTCGAGTGGTCATCAATGACGGTAAGGAAATACTCGACACCGCTGAGTGCTTTGACGGACATAGGTCCGCAGATATCTGAGTGTATCAATCCTAGTACACTCTTGGCCCTGTGGTTGCTCTTAGGAAATGCCGCCTTGGCATACTTTCCTAGAGCGCATCCCCTGCATACATCAACTCGTTCCGTACTCAGATCCAGAACTCCTGTTACAGTGCTCTTGAGAATTCTCAGAGCTCCATGGTGCAAGTGACCCATCCTTCTGTGCCATAGTTCGTTCAAGTCTTTGTTCCCATGACTGCCTATTAGTGCCATTGGAGATTCTAGTTGTAATCTGTACAACCAATTACTTTTGATCCCGATATGCACTTTCTTTTTCCAGCTCGGGCGTTTGACATATACATTTTCCTTGATGAACTAAACGTCATAGCCCTTACCTTGTAGTTGTGACACAGAAAGTGAGTTCACCCCTAACTCTGGCACATGCAGCACATTTGTGGCATAGAACCTGTTGGACACCTAATCCTCTAAGGGTTGGTGTGGAAGCTGAACAACCAAAAGGAGTCCAAGGGACCACTTGGAATATGAAACCAAGGGTCACTCCTATGTATTATAAATATGTATCATGGTGAATAAGAAATACAATATCATGTTTATCTTTCCTATTTTGTCTCTGCCATGTGTGTGTTTAACATGGTATCAGAGCTACTACGTTCCTAACCTGCTCAATCTTAAGTGAGCCACTTGTTTTTGTGGCCTTTATGTCTATTCTAATATCAGACCTACACTGCTCAAAAAAGCCATTTTGGTGAGCCTGCCAACACTGACATATAAATTATGTGGCCATGAGTGCTTCTCAGTCCTTAATGCTCAACACTCACACACTCTAATTTTTGTGGCCCTTGTAGAATTGAACGCTCCTCCTTGTTGGTTGTGCCTTTCCAAACGTTTGTAAGAGCAGAAGCCTGCTACCCCTCTCTCTGCCCTAGTATTGGTGCAGGTCTGCCCCTCCGCCAACCAAATTTGAGTTTCCCTCTGCGACTCAAATCTGCGATTTTGCACCCTCTGTCAGCCATATTTCAGTTAGGCATTAAAGTCTAAAAATAGCAAAAATGGACGCTTTGAAGAAATAATTAACTTGGCCTATTTGCCTTCTTTACTAGGGCAAGCGTTACAATCTGGGGTGTTTGAAGAGTCTCGCTGGATAGGAGAACTGTTAACAATCTACTTCCAGTGTTTTGAAACTTATTCGATGTGTTTCTGTTCCTATTATGAAGCCACTGTGGAAATCATGGTTTTCTCCGTCAGGGAACATCCATTTCTTTGAAATCTCAGGAAAGTCCTGGCGGATTTGGAAAAAGTGATCGAGATTTCGCTGAATATTTACTGGTCTTTGAAACGCCTGAAAATTATGGTCTTCAATTAGCTATCAACGAATCTGTAACTGGAAAATTTCCAGTTTGCAGAGTTTACCTTTTGCCGGAAGTTTAGTTGGGTGGCATAATTTCTGCAGAGATTCTGAGAAACTCAGCGCTTGCTCAGCGAGCCGACCCATTCACCTGATCAACTATTGTTGAGGATTTGTGTTTGTGGCTCAGGTTCTCCAGCAGAACCGATTTAGATCTGATGCTAATTTTGTCAATAGGATTTAGGGATGGAAAGAGTGATTCAATAGTGCCTGTTGGTACGTATTTTCCCATTGATTGATGCTTGAAATCACGGTCAAAATCGTGGTTTTGGAGAATGGCTTCCCTGTCTAACCTTTGAGTGGCTTCAAACAAGTTATCCATCTGTATGATGACTGTGTGGAGTTTTGAACCTCAAGGTGCTACGCTACCTGTTGACTGTATCAGTGACTTTTACTAGCCGGGATGTGTTCCAGAACTAAAACGGACAATATATTTTCTCATGCTGGTGCTAGAGTATCATCCACCTGCGTTGTGATTGTGTGATTATATTGGCTGCCATCGAACTACTTGGTTATGAATAGTATTTCAGCTGGTGCAGTGAGCGTGGAGACTGAGCGGTGAGTGTGGAATAGTTTGAAAGCTATGAAAACCAGTGCATTGAGGACTGACTACCGAAGACTCAAAATAAGGTAATATCGTTCCTCCTACAAGCACAGATTACACATTGCTGGCATGACTGTGTTTTGTCAAATCCCGTGTCTGAGTCATACATCCCCTCTGTTGAAGAGATGATGCTATCGTGACTTTGTATCACTTTGTGCCTTTCCTTTGTGTGAGCTCAAATAGTGGCGTGACTGAACCACCGTTATTCTGGCATTACACTGCTCTTTGCATTGTATTTTGTTACACAAAATTATCCCTACACCTTCCGCCTCAGTTCAAATAAAATAACGCCATATCAACAGTCTCCGCTCAGGTTACGTTGCCTCCTCCCAGTTTATAACTCCTTCCCTCTCGTGCTATAACCTTTGTCATAGGTTCATAATCCACTCCTGGTTTTTAATATATAACCACACTGGTATATAACGATTTTCTGTATAATTCCTCATCCACATTGTATAATGTATAAAGCCGCCTCCTCGTTGCATAATATATAACACCTCCTCCCCGTTGCATAATATATAACGCTGATCTATACCTCCCGACAATTATATATCAGTTTCAAATCACTTACGTTGTCTGCCTCCCCCACAGATCACTCAAGCACAGTCGATGTATCGAATATTTGTAGTGTTGGAGATGGTATCTTTGCTTTGAATGTCGAGGTAACAATTCATTTGATGTGTATCACTTTATTTTTACTCGAGTCGTATACATATGATTACGTAGCTTGTGAATGATTGCCTATGGAAGAGGCTTAGTACTTGAAAGTGAATTGGAACAAAACCACATGATGAAATAATCTCTATTTTGTGTTGGAGCTGCTCATTCAACATGAGAGTATTCATTAGCAGTATATACCTTGAGTTTCTGTAATATCCCTGTTGAAGCATTTGCACAGATTTTCCAGGAATATTTTCTTCATGGTCATTATTTGTGAAAACGGAATTGAATTCACAAAATTTGGGTTGAGTCCATTATTTTTTTAACACTCCATTACATAAAAAAAATCAGTACTTTCCCTATAGTTGTCAAGTTTCAAGATTTTATTTTTTGGGGCTAAAGAGAATACCTTGCAATGACATTGGTTCATAGTTGTGAACAAATTTTAAAGTCTAAGTTTGACATTGGAGAAAATGACTCAAATTGGTGAAGTATTAGTGTTCTTGAAAACTCTAATACAATCTACTTCTAATGACACATTCCAAATCAACAAAGGCTCTCTCAGAAATTCAGACTTGTCTACAATATGCACAAGAACAGATTGATTTTTTACAGCTTGAATCTCAACTACAACAGGAAGAATTACAACAGTGGAGTCATCATTCTGAACCTGTTTCTGTTCAGAAAATTGAAAGACTCCCATAAACAACAGGACAAAAATGTTACAGTTGATTCAGATCCAGTGCCCAATAAAGTCGCAGAGTTACATGCAGATGCAGAAGTTCAGTTTGCACTTCCCAAGCCCATCATCAGACCTTGGGAAGAGCTTGTCCACAACAAGCACAAAACTGGTCTTGGATATGACAAGGACGTGTCCTTTCATATTCTAGACTACTCAAAGCCCATTCAGTTTCAGAGTGCTGGATTCCTTCATGACAGTTCACCTTCAGCTGTTCCAGGTTCTGCCCCTCTTCCACAACAACAGATTGTGAAATTCCAACACTGTGACTGAGTTGGCCATATGAAAGATCACTGTTTTGATTTTCATCCATGTGAGCACTGTCATAAAACCAGTCATTCTTCAAACAGATGCTTCAAAAACAAACATCCTGCAAGAACAATGATTCATCTTGGATGGATCGCTTCTTGGCAATGGGCTTCAACAGCCTAGAAGATATTTCGCTCATACAACAGGATTTGTTCTCGAATATTGAAAAGTCTTGCAGTTGAGAACTCTTCATCTTCTTGCCTTGTATCTGACAAGGGGGAAATGATGGTCATCTACAAGATTCAAAGCCACATCAAGCGAGCCTGAGCCACAACCTGCCATACCAGATTTAGAGTTGTAGCCAGAGACAAAGATGCCCCTGAGCATGCCTTCAGTTGGTGATACCTCTTCAAAGAATTGGGGACACTTCCTCTAG